>JAZGVS010000303.1:0-16408 GCA_037356235.1 Bacterosira constricta
TACTATGATAACTGTGGCAATGGGAACTGCAGTTAACGGATTGGGTTTTGTGAGGACTTCAGACGATTGCAGCGAGATTATTATTCCTCTGAAGCCACAATCAGTATCAAAGAATCAGTACCCCCTATTGGAACAGATGAAGTCAAGGACTGAGTCAGTATGAGTTGTGCTCTGCATACCACAGTGGCTGTGTTGCAGAAAGGATTATACGAGCCACAGGCACAATGGGGAACTTCAAGGAAGACTCCAACATGGTATACAAATGCTTATGAGGCAGGAGAAGAATTTTGAGAGCAGACTGTATTTTCGAGCCACGAGTCAAAGAGTAAATTGGATTACATAATTGTGATTGGGTACCATGATGGTACTATATAATACCTTATCGAGACAGTCTCCATGATGTTTTGTATCGTTTGGGGACCGACGTAGGTATGGATGGGACCAATATTGTAGATGTTTCCTAACAAATATAGCAGCACGAGCTGTGACTCTTTTTGTGTTTCTTTTACTTTTCTCTTCATTTCTAACATTTTATTGCCATGTATAAGATATTTTGTTCATCTTCTCCATTCTGTGTATATAGATAGGCTAAATAATGTAGATAAATAGTATATTGTTGTCCATGATACATGATCAAGTCGTGCAATGTATATTGGCATTGTTGCAATCACTATCACCAAACAGCCATTATGCCAACCTACATCAGAATCAACACATACAATATACATGAAATAGACATGCGAACAACTTATATAACCATCAACTCAACTATCAACACACGAAGCACAAATAATACGGCAATCACTGCTCCTGGTAGTTTGAAAACATATGAGCATCACCACTCATCGAACCAAGAACTCCAGTTTCATCATGAATTCCAATGCTAAAACCAAAATAATCCTCAGCATGTCCATCAGCAGCCAAAAGCTTGGCTCGATGTGTCCAAGTGTTATCCCCATCCCTAACAAAGACATGAGCAGATCCACTCTCCTTTCCATTGTCGTCATCCCACCTTGCATCAACAAC
This sequence comes from Bacterosira constricta, assembly GCA_037356235.1. NCBI lineage: Eukaryota > Bacillariophyta > Thalassiosirophyceae > Thalassiosirales > Thalassiosiraceae > Bacterosira > Bacterosira constricta. The sequence goes on from JAZGVS010000303.1 coordinate 1,027, forward strand.
AACCGCATCACCAATGCTATTGCCAAACTGATCACCAGTGGCTCCATCGGGAGCTACAAGCTTGGATTGGTGGGTCCAAGTGCCTCCACTCCTGACCAATACGTAGGCTGATCCAGTATCAATACTTTCTCCATTGGTATCATCGCTATCATCTCCCCTTGCACCAACAATAACAGTATCACCATAAATTGCAACTCGATTGCCAAATCGATCTTCGGACTCACCCACAATATCCATGAGCTTTTGTTCATGTGTCCATGTTGCTGTTGTTGTGCCATCACCATCATCTTCATCTTGATACTTTCTCATGTAAATATGAGCTGACCCACTGTTAGTGTTAGTGCTATTAGTATCATCAGCATCATCCCACCACGCACCAACAACAACAGTGTCCCCATATATACCAACACTATTACCAAACCGATCATTCGCAGCTCCATCCGGAGCCACTAGCTTATCTTGCACATCCCAAGCATCACCATACCTCACAAACACATGTGCCGATCCACTCTCCTCTCCGTTATCGTCATCCCACCAAGCACCCACAATTGCTGTATCCTCGTGAATGGCCACATCATACCCAAAGTGATCTTCTGCGGCACCATCGGGAGCTTCTAGCTTGGCTTCATGATACCAGGCATCGTCTCCATCCCTGACAAAGATGTGGGCACATCCTTTATTGGATTGGTTGTCTATTCCATCTCCCCATGCACCGACAATGATTGTATCCCTGTGTATTGCTACACTCCAACCAAAGTAAGTCCATGCTGCATCATCGGGTGGTGTGAGCTTGGCTTGTTGATTCCAAGTAGATTCTCCAGTTTCATCAGTATTAACTCTTGCAAAGACGAGCACTACTCCTTTAAATGTATCATGACTGGAATCTCCAACAATGGCAGTGTCACCATTCATTGCAACAACAGCATCCGAGTTGATAATGTCTATATCTGACACTAGCTTTTCCGTCCCTGAAATGACAATATCTGACATATTTTCTAAAGGTTTTGCAGCATCAGCATCATCATCAGCTGGCAATGTGTCCTCATCCTCAATAATTTGAATCCTCACAATGGCCGTGTCACAGACATTTCCTCCCCACTCATCATCCTCATCGACAATGCATGCCTCATAGGTACATTTATCATCACTCCCTATATTACCATTATCAACACTATCAGTGTCAGTGAGTGTATATAACTTGCCGAAGATCAATGGAAATGACACAGTCTCCACTTGTGGCCTGAGCTGTGATTGATTTTACAATGAGATTCGTGTTGTTTGATGTGCTATCATTTTTGAGTACGTCAATGAAGGCAATGTCGTCGATTCCACGTGTGAGATTGTGATGGTGTCATCCTTTGCTGGAACGGCGCTAGAGGAAGAGGATTGTGCAACATCATTGTCCACTTCTTCGGTAGCCATTCTTTCGCCTTGATAGTTTTGGTAGGTAGACCATCTCGGACGTCCGAGGTATTAACTTCTTATCAAGATTCAAGATCAAGATGAGCTTCAATTTCAATGATGAGAATTGAGAATGGGATGTGATCAAGAATCAAGATCAAGCCGAATCACAGATCACAGCTTGATAATGGCGGGAACATTGAAGTGACTCACTCTGGCGATAAGATAAGAAGATCAAATCGCCGATTATGACGACGGAATGACGACCACGGCCATGCCACCAAAGCCGCGAGGACAGATTTCTCAATCAAAGGTCGTTACAATACTTCCACTTTCTTCTCCACCACCATGACATGGCCATGGCGAACAGGGAATCAAAGAGCCACCACCGCCATCATGGCCACCGCAATTGATTACCGGCGCCATCATGGCCAACTAACCGCCCTCTACTCTCCTTCATCAACCTCCAAATATCCAGCCCTAGGGAGGACCCTACAACATCTTCATTAGCCACGGAATCGGCCATAACTTTTGATCAGCCCAACCAATCATCTCTAAAATCCGCGTATCCGAATCCTCTCCTCCTTCTCCGCATGCTGCCACCATCTACAGCTTCAAATTCGCCAATTTTGTCAATCGACTCAATCACTGGCTGAGAACTTAGCTGAGAACTCGGCTAACCACTATAACTGATATGGTCGATTCGATGGCTGGCTCGACGGCTGTGAACTGGGCCGATAAGATGGTTGCGAGGAGAGTTGACTAGAGGGATTCGAGGAAAGAATCGAGGAAGGTTGACGAATGGGCTGGAAATAATTACTTGGCTGACTGGAATGTTAGCTGGAAGGCTTAGTGGAAGAAGCTGATGAGGGTGGTTGCTAGGTTGGTTGAATGGATGGATGATCAGAGGATTGCAAGGTTGGATCGTTAGATGACTGATCAGATAGCTTAGTTGATGGCTGAGATGAAATGGAAATTGATGGCGCAGATGATACCGATGGCTTAGTTGGTGGCTGAGACGAAATGGAAATGGATGGCGCCCATCAAATACCCAAGACAGGGATTGGCTGAGACGAAATGGAAAGGATGGCGCCGATCAAATACCCAAGACTGGAGATGGCTGAGATGAAATGGATGACACCGATGGAATACCTAAGACTGGAGATGGCTGAGATGAAATGGTAGGAGATCCAGCCCTCCAGTTGGGCTATTATAGATGATCAGTTTTGAGTGATGGATGAGCGCAGAATAAGTTAGTAATTATCAAAGAGCAGAGATGAGAAAGCAGATTCAAAAGCTTGTGTATGGCTCACCTGGAGTAGGCTCATTCGAAACAAATGTTATAAAATTAGTCACATCTCCACACTAGTCAAACTATCACACGCCGCGTAAAAGTACACCGGACCTTGCCAGATCAATCATCACCTGGAGTAAGCTTTACTCTCCTCCCATTGTAATAGAAGGTACACATTAAAAATGTCCGGCTGTACCACAGCTTCCTGTAATTTGCGTGACTCTGCCAGCGCAATGTCAGAAACTACTGTCAATTCACCTAGCCTGGTACTCGCGTATCATTCGACGGGACGCGGATGTTGGTGCGCGTGTCTGTCTGCAGCTATATACTCGCACTAGGTCTTTGACGATAACTAACAAGGGATAATGAGCATAAAATTCATACGGAAATGAGATGAGAGATGCAGAGGTATAATATAAATGAATAAGATGAAATACTAAATGGGTTGCTTATACCTGGTTTAGCTGTAGGGTTTTGTGTGCGAGTAAAAGGCCAGATGTAGGTGACGAGGTACGAGTGGTAGGGCTCGATGTCGTTGGCCCCACTGTTGGTGTGTCCTTATAGCGTGGGTCCTGTGGTTTTATAGTGGCTGTGACTAAAAGTGCACATGCATTATCGACATTGTTCTATCAAACATTGGAGTTCTATCAAACATTGGAAATCGATGGCATGAGCATCAGCAGCTTGTTGTGAATGTTGTGTGGTCTTTCCGGTAAAAAGCCAAAACAAATCAATGCTCCTTTTCTCATAATTGTAATCTGGTAACTTAAGTAGAAATTCACCATGACCTAGACGAACCTTATCGTCCGTCGTCATATATAGTCGTGCATGAGAACATCGTTCGTATCCATATCCAAATAAAATTGTTCCGTACCCATGGCGACAACCGCAAAGGGAAGAATTTCGACCGGTGTATCCCTTTTAATTATTAGAGGCGTTTTGCCGCCAACTAGTTTTTGTAGAGTCAATAATGTAAATTCATTGTTCATGATCCATGCTATTTATTGGCATTGTTGACAGCATTTTATCTCTCTCCAAACAGATAGTACAGTATGTTAACCTACAAAAGCAACTCGTATACATGAAATAGACACTCTAACAACTTATATAACCATCAACTCAACTATCAACTCATTTATCCCAAATGATACGACAATCATTGCTCCAGGTAGTTATAGAAAACACACGAGCATCACCACTCATCGAACCAACAACTGCAGTTTCATCATGAATTCCAACGCTAAAACCAAAATAATCCTCAGCATGTCCATCAGCAGCCAAAAGCTTGGCTCGATGTGTCCAAGTGTTGTCCCCGTCCCTACTAAAGACATGAGCAGATCCACTCTCCTTTCCATTGTCGTCATCCCACCTTGCACCAACAACAACGCATCAAAACGGTTCAGCAAACAGATAGCTCCAATTCATACATTATATTTGGCCCACACTATGGATAGATTTTAGAAGATACCCAACAAGTGTACTATACGACGTGCATCAATTAACATCCAGACTTAAATAATGAAATATTACTGCACAATTCATTGTCATTTGCATTGTGGGTTGGTTTATGAACTGATCATTTCATTCGCCTTCTCAAGACGATTGATTGAGGAAGGATAGTGAAATTGCCTTTCGGCTGCCTCAGGCACACATTCTTCAGGAACTACTACATTATGTTCTACCGTGATAAAACACTCTACTCTACCAAATATGACATGAGAAGAGACCAGTCATTTCTTTACTCTCCATCGACCGAATAACTTCACTACTCCTAGTGTGTTTCTATTTCAGGTCTACTTGACACAATGTAACATTGTGTACTTTAGTTGTCTTCTTCATTTGTATTTTCAGTGACACTCCCTTTGAGAATATTCTCCTATGTTTATGCCAAATCAGGTAGGTTTCTATGGAATATAAAAATGCCTTGTACAAATAATCCAATTCTAAAAATTTACTTGTGCTGACTCTCTGCAAGTCATGTAGAGCTGGATCAATTTATCTTGGTTTCCTCTCTATTCTACTACATTCAACACCCACATGCTTCATTCCCATCTTTACAAAATCAGTATCCCTTGCCTTTCTCGTGATTGTGGGATACAGTAAACCTCAACTCGTCATTCTTTTTAGTACACACTGCAGCACTGAACTTGCTCATTACCTAGGGTGGCATAGGGCACGTGAAGCGAGGAGTGGTGGTATCATAGGCTGAGTTCACGCATCCGCCTCCCAACACACCAGGGTTACCGTCATCTTCGAAAGAAAGAAGAGGTGCACCTTTCAGACAAAGCGTTGTCTTTTGTACCAGAGCCAAGCAGGAGTCATCACCAAATTCTGGGTTAGGAGTACTAGGAACAATGCATTCATTAACACACGATCCAGGGAAGAATCCAGTGAAGAGGTTTTCATCGCTCTCCGATGCACAAATACCTTCGGCAAAGCCGGTACAGTCCAGGGGTTTATCGTCACCCCCCCGTGCCCTCAAGAGACATTCTATGCAACCAAAAGGATCTCCCAGTCCACTTGAGATACAGACGAGAGATGGCAGAACAAACTCTACAAGATCTTCTGTAATCATTGCAGGTAAACAGACTATCTCCAGAAAGGCTACAAATTCAATTGATTGTTGATCACCTTGCTCAGCAAGTGCACACAGCACGGCACTTCGTAGCTCAATCGGATCCGTTGGAACACCGCACTCCATCTCAGCAGAATCACGGAGGCTTACATTATTCTTCAATGCAATCGAAGAGGTCCTGAGAGGGTCAACATAGGGACTAATCTTGAAGCCAGGTTTATCATCAGCAAATGTGTAGAAGCCACAAATGCCTCCTTCGCGAGTGGCGTCACTGGTGAAAAAAGTAAACAAGATGTAATCACAGTTTGTATTCTCGGAACACTTGGCAAAGCATTCCTTCTTCATCTTATCCTGGGTGAGAGTAGTGTCGACGAACTCCTCAAGCATAAACCTTGGAGAGACGCCAGCTAATGCGATTGCTCCTTGGCTGACAATTGTGACACCCTCTTCAATACAAAACTGTCCATCGAGCTGGTTAGCGTCGCCCGTGCATCCACACCTATGATTAGGACAAGCTCCCTGATCCATCCAACTTCCAGCACCCGTACATTCACAAGAAGAACAAGGATCCACATCACACATGCAAGTTGTCTCGCCTGTATAATGTCTATTGCAGCAATCCAGCTGGGAGGTAGATACGGCTTCATTCGTATTTCCATCCACCGAACAAGTACGGCTAGCAGTACGCAAGGGGTAGAATAGACCCGAACCTCCGCTGGCTGTGGGACTCTCAGTAGGTGGACTGGGAAGTTGGCTGAGACAAATGCCAGACGTTTGTCCACCGTATGCGCTTCTGCAGCATGCTAGGTGGGTGGGGTAGTTGGGACGATCAGCCTTGTTTCTGAATGGCAGAGGTAGCTTGTTGGAGCATCCCGATTCGGACCATGCTACTTCATAGACGGGGTAGAAGAAGTCAGTTTCGAAGTCGGAGTTAGTGGGGGCTGTGGTTGGTGGTGATGGGAGCTGGGAGAGACATTTGCCTGCATTTTTCAAGAGGGGAATTGATAGCCTTGGTGAGTTTCATCTTCAAATTTGTAAAAATCAAAGTGGTAAAAAAAAATGAAACTCACCACTCATCTGACCCCCATAAGCACCTTTACAACACGCAAGCTCGCTCGAATACGTCGGCCACCCATTTGGTAAAGGCCTCTCATTCCTACAAAACCCATCGGCATAATTACCAATCGAATAATCCGGATACCAAAGCTGCAACCCCCCAGAGCCAGTGGGACTCGTCGTCGGCGGACTGGGAAGCTGGTTCAAACAATTTCCAGAAGTTTGACCAGCATAAGCAGCTCTACAGCAGGCCAATTGCGTGCCGTATCCGGGGGAGTTACAGTCAGTCCTTAACCCGCAGAAGCCGTTGGTCCAGCCTGCGGAGTAGGTCGGATGCCATTGCTGTCTGGTGGTGCAGCCGGGGGAGTTAACGCTTTGGAGGGAGCGGTCTTCGTCGTTGGTGGTGACGTCGGTGACGTCGGCGGTATTGTCAGCGATGATGGTGGCGCGTTCTGCGTCGGCTTTGGCGGGTGCGGCGGATTGATTCGAGGCCGAGTGCTTGTCGCCGTATTTGAAGAGCGAGCGGAGATTCATGGCGTTGGTGCTGCCGATGACAGTGGCAGTGGAGAGGAAGGCGGCTTGGACGAACTTCATGATGATGATAGTGGTAATAGATTAAGGGGGGAGCGCGTTGTCGGGTGATGCGGATGATGTGGAGAAGGAGCGAATTGAAGAATTATGAGATTAAAGAGGTTGTTGAATGAATCTGTGTTCGGTCTCACGGGGCTGAGTAGGGTTGAATAGTGGATCTAAAAGCGAATCTAAGCACAGGGCTGATCATTGATTATGCATTTCTCAACAGGTATAAGCCTACCTTGCGGCTAATCGGATGTACTGGTTATGAAAAAGAAAGTGAATAGCCAATACGGCATAGGTATCGGCCCTTGAAGCTAGTGAACCAAGGAGTGGCATTTTGGGGCTTGGGTGTTTGTCACGTACCTCCATACAATATGCTACAGTCACAAACACCCTTGCCCCGCCCGCCACTACAAAGGCGCCTGAACACCCCGCCTGTCCAGGGGTTAATAAGATTAACCCCTGCGCCTGTCCAGAACCAATTGGCGATTTCTGCCCCAGATGTAGGATTTGTACCAACGGCCTTCGCTTTGTTTAGGTATAGCATCTCTGACAGCTGATGTGAGTGTCACTACGTAAGCTACGAGACAGTCAGGGTGAGTACCGATTGCCTAGATTACCTAACAAGTACCGTCTTTACGTACACTAGAAAACGTCCGCAGTCGTTATTCAAGAATTTCGTAGGTCTCGTTTATGTGTCTCCTGGAGACGGGCTCTCCTTTTCTCCTGAATGACCGCTGTAGCTAGCCGCGTATTAGGGTTAGGTTTAGGGTTAACTGATGGTTCGGGCGATAGATGCAGGGGTTCATTCAGAGTTCAGAGGGTTATGTAGTTAGGCCTAACCCTAACCCTAACTACATAACCCTCTGCTGGGTTCATTCCTGTTAAAAGAGACGGCGTGGTTTGCTCTCGCAAAAGACACCCGTCCAGCCATAATCTTTGTATTACGAGAAAACACGCGGGTGAGAAGGAATTCAACGATTCCGCCCCTCTAGCTCCTTGCCTCTAGAGCAGCCACCCGGACAAAAATAATCTTTCGCCTCTAGCTTTCTCTAGCTAATTCTCGGGAATTCAGATTTGCAGGATCCCGCTTCGATCGCGGGAAGACTGTGGGGGCTCAATCGCGGGCTTGTAAAGACACATTTACCCATAGTGTTCCCGTGATTCAATCGGATGAGATTTGTCAAGATTTGCATTTGATTCGGGATACGTAGGAATCAATAATCAGAGGCAAAGATTTGCATTTGTTTTGCGTGTTTTGCGCGGTAGCATGGGTGGGTGCGCTAAAACCTGCTAAAACCACACTAGAGGTATGCGAATTGTAAAGCAATAGATACATTTACCATGGTCTCTAAGTTAGTAAGCTATCACGAAAGAAGTGCGATAGGCCAGCGCAACGCTACCGGAGGATTGCGCTGGGATTGATCATTTTGCACTTTTCCTCTAAAATCTAAACTCTAAACAGGCCTCTTCGGGTACAATGAAACCTGTAGAATACCCTCGTACCTAAACCTAACATGAAGCGTAAAGAATCGTATCAAAAATTCAATGTACGAATTCCTACATACGGCTGATAGCAGTCAACATATATTTCGAGCCAACGCACTTTCCGAATTTGACACCGGTGCACGATCATGACACCTATTTAGCATATGTACATAGATAGCGAGTAGTAAAGTAGCTACCTAGCTACGATAGCTAGATCGATCGTGAGTCGCCTAGAGTAGCTCGATTGACTATCGTGAAATAACCACGCCCAACGCCCAACGACCGCTGCATCATGTGCCCGCAAGAACAAAATCTCGCGGGGCCACTTTTGAAACACAAGCGAACCCGCGTACATTCATTTCGAGGGATTTATCAGTCGAACATACACAAAAGCAAAAAGAAAAAGAAGACGAGAACCAACACATTGCATACACATCATGACTCGTCCCAAAAGTGGCAACGCCATCAACACTTGCACCATGTTTGGCAAGACCGCATCCCGTCTCCTGCTACTATCATCCTACCTCCTCCTCCCATTCACAACGCAAGCACAAAAAGTCCACGAACTCGTATCCACCTACGAAGGCGGCTGGATCCAAGATGGGGTAATGTTCGATGTCCAAACTATCAAGACCAACTCCTCCTCGATACCGTCCAGCGGTACCACTACTCCGAATGGCGTTACCATCCACGGTTTGAATGTGTTGACGCCCCAGACGGAGGAATTCTGTTTGGAACTGTATACCAAGAGCGGTAGCTTTTCATCGTCTCCCACTAGTGCCAGTACACCTTCCGATTGGACATTTTTGGGTTCCTTCTCCCTTCTTGGGAGAGGGGTGTCGGCGCCTACTCCCATTCCACTTGGGGCATTTGATCCTATTACGATTGGTGTGGGTGAAACTCAAGCGTTTTATGTAACGACTCAAAATGAAAAATTGCGGTATACGGCATTGGATGTGGAGAGTTCGGTTACGGGAGATGTGTACGCTAGCAGCGAGCCTCATTATGGTATTGCGATGGAACGTATTAGTATCGGCGAGGGTAAAGCAAGCGAGATTGCGGACAGTGGACTCAAGAAAGGAACACGCATGCGTGGTGCAGACCGTGGCAAGAAAAATCGCCAACGGGGCCAGAATGTCACTGATGAAAGTGATGGAAGCCGCACCCTGGAAGAATCCAGTGGGGAAGGACTATCCCTCCAAATCCTAACGGGAGTCGCCAAGAATTATCCATTTGCCGAATCGTGGCCCCATCGTGTGTTCAATGGAGCGCTTCTCTACACTGTGGGGAGTGATTCCGATCCCAATCTCGATGAACAACAACGTCAAGAAGCGTGGGACGCGAAACGTGGCATGGTCACTTGCGATGTCGACGCTGTCAAGATTGAGAGTTATCCCAGTGCATCGCCCAGTGACGTTAAAACGCCCACTGTGAGTCCTACCAAGGTCACTGCCGCTCCATCATCCAGTCCTACCAAGCTACCCACATCCTCTCCCTCGGTTCCACCCACCACATTGGAAAGCACCATTGGAAAAGTCGCCACAACTCTTCACGGAGGATTGAAACAGGCAGGATTCATGTTCGATATACGCGTGCCTACCGTAGAGGAAGGAGGTCCACCCGAAGGAATCACCGTCATTGCCTTCGAAACATCCACCTTCCTCACTGAAGATGTCTGCATTGAAGTATACTCCAAAAAGGGCACCTACGAAGGCTACGAAGATGATGTCATCCAAGCCGATGACGGAAGTTGGAGCTCCCCCTCATGGGGTATCCTCGGTGCCACCACCCTACCGGGCATGGGCGAAAAGGAACCAACCCAATTACCCATCGGATCGCTCGATCCAGTCCATGTCAAACCCGGAGAACGCCAAGCCTTCTACGTGACAATGACCCAACCCGAAATGCGCTATACCAAACCCAAATACGATGAAAAGAGCGGCACCNGCCTTCTACGTGACAATGACCCAACCCGAAATGCGCTATACCAAACCCAAATACGATGAAAAGAGCGGCACCGTATTCAGTACCTCGCCAAAAGGACACATGGAGATCATGGTGGGATCGGCCATTAGCTACCCGTTTGAAGAAGTGTGGAAGGATCGCATTTACAATGGGGCGGTGATTTATGCACTTGGGGATGTGGCGGATGGAAAGTTTGGTGAGTTGGGTGCGGAGGATCGGGGTAGGTCTTGTCCGCGACCGGTGGTGGATGTGGTTGAGACTGTGGGGCCGAGTAAGGGGCCGACGAGTGCTCCCGTGGCTGTTGCAGGTGGTGATGGTGATGTTGATGTGGATGCTACTCCGGAAGAAGACGTGGTTGATGGCACTCCAGCCAACAAAGACACTAGCACTGACGAAGACGAAGGCAGTTCAAGCAATGTCGTGAATGCCACCATCACATCCTCTCCCACCAAAAATCCAACATCCTCGCCAACCTTTGGCATGACCTCCACTCAAGACGATCCAGAAGTGGACATGACTGCCCGACTTTCTGGGAATTGTCCCACTGCCGTAGTCACGGTGGACTCATCTACCAAGAATGTAATGGTACCGTATGAGTACTCGGTCATTACGGAAAGTGGATCGGATACCAATGTGATTGTGCAAGAGATGGAGAATGTGTTGCATCGTTCTTTAATGAGTGACAAGTGTGCTTCCGAGAGACGAAGAAGGCTCGAAGATACTATCGCATATCAGGGATTCAATTCCAACCCATCGGATCAAGTCTCCAATACCAAGGGCTGTGACGATGCCGTGACTTTGGAGGATGGTCAAGAGTGCCATTTGGTATCGGGTGGAGTGACTGCTGTTGTTGCTAGTGATGCTGATGAGGAGGCTGTCATGATGGATGTTGGATCGTTCGTGGAAAGTGTTCTTGAGGATCCTGCCAGTTATGAAGGGTTGGGTGTTAGTCAAGTTGCTTTCACTGATGGCTCTGATGGCTCTGATGATGGTCCAACCACCGAGGATAATACCAATGAGGATAATACCGATGAGGATGGCACCGCCGAAGATGGTATCACTGAAGATGGCGCCAACCAAGATCTAACCATCGGCGGCGCCAAAGGCGGAAATCAAGACCCCATCAACGACGACTCCAGCACCTCCGCTCCCTCTGGACTCAGCACCACAGGAATAATCATCATTGCCGCCTTAGCAGGAACCTTGGCACTCTAGCACTCGCCGTCTTTGTCGCCATGCGCGTACGTAACAAGCGTCGTCTCTCACGCTCCAATTCCGAGGTACTGTTCAATGAATTTCCCGACGAGGAACAACGTGCCTACGGTGGGTACGATCAAAGCTTTGCACCGCTCGGGACGAAAACGACAAAATTAACAAGTCCACCTCCACCGCCATCGCCGCCTCCACGCACGCGCTCTTCCTCCCGCTCTTCTGCAGGACCGGTGGTCATACTGAATGAAGTGGATGATATTTCCTTGTTTTCAAATGACAAGGCACTTGGCACAACTGGCTCTGTTGGCTCGTGGGGTTCAAAGGGATCACGGGGATCGAAAAAGTCGGTGGAGTTTGTTAGGGCCGGACAGAGTTTTAGTAGCCGGCAGAGTAATCAGCCAGAGGATACGGTGGATTTGTAACTTGTGTAGTTCTGTTTTGTTTTTGTGTATAGGGTTATGCATATGGTGCTGAAAAAGCTTTCGAGGGAATTATATGGTGTTGTCTCCTGAGTGCTCATTCGGCTGCGTAATTAATTAATTGGTAGTAAAATAGGTTACAGGTATGATAAAAGAGGCATTGTTGTTTGTTGTTTTCCGTACGACTAAGACTAGTACTTATTGGGGAAGAACGAAGGAAAATACAAGACATATTTTTATTTTGTAGCTTTACAAATAGATAGCTGCCATTGGAAATGCATGGGTATGTGATGAGATTATTTTCTTCTGACAATTTGAATTCCCTCAACAAAGAGAATGAGCAGGTCTGCCGCAAGCAAGCACGTTCTGTTAACGTTTCAAAATACATCTGCCATCAATCAGTTTTCTTTGCGCAGTCATTGGTTCCATCATTAGGTAGCTTTGGACCACATTATTTTTGCTGCTGCTGCTGCACATCATTCATCGCTTTTGATTTTGTGTTCGATTGTTCTCTTTGTTGACGCAAGTGATTCAAGTGCGAGCGTGCAACCGGCTCTATTTGCTGCAAACCATTCGGCACATGTGAATTTGAATTCGATTGTTCCCTTTGTTGCCGCAAGCGATTGAGGTACGAGTCTACAATCGACTGTGTTGATGGTTGTATATTCAAACTACTTGGACTCGTCACTAGTTGTGAAGCAGCACCACCAAGTATCGAAAATGGCTGGGCAGTGTTTTGGCTCTGATTAGGTATATTTGGACCACGCACACTTGTACTTGAGTAGTTACATTGCTGCTGCTGCTGTTGCTGCGAGCCATTCGCTTGCAAGTACTGCAAGGGATTCAGCTGCGACATTGAACTCGGTTGAGTCATTGAACTTGCAGTCAAACTTGGGTTCATGAATTGTTGCAAAGCATCAATTGATGGAAAAGGCTGAAAGTTGCGACCTTGATGCCCAGTGGAAGATGCAAGCGCATTTTTCCAGAGTTGCAGTTCCGCTTCTCGCCTAGCTTTATTTGCAACTGCCACAGCTTGTGCCTGGTTTAAAAGCAGATTTTGCTGTGCCGAGTTAAGACTAGGATGCTGGTTGGTAGAAAAAGTGGGAATACCCAAGATCTGGGGTCTTCTTGTGTTGCCAAATAAAGATGACGATTGCAGCTGCTGTTGGGATGGCAAAGTGTACACATTTTGACCCGTTGCAACTGTTATTTGCGGAACAGTACTTCTGCCTGCTTGGATATTGGCTGGCGGATAGGATGGCAAGAACGACTGTGTTTGGACTGGAATGAACAGTGGTGCTGGGTTTGGTGCTACTCCCGTGATAGGTTGCTGTAATTGAGCGTAGACTGTACGCTGATAGGTAGAAACGTCTGGAATGCCCACGGTCTGTGGTCTTCTTGCGCTGCCAAATGAGGGTAACGACTGTGGCTGATATTCGGGTGGTGTGTAAATGATAGGAGGCAACGGATGTGAAGGCGTGGCGTATATGACAGAAGGAACAGGATGTAAACTTGAGGAGGGCACAGCAGATGCTACAGGGGCTTGGGATTGATCTCGGACTCTCTTCAATCTAGATCCTTCATAGATACTCTTATTAATTCCCTTGATGTAGTTTTCATTCGTTGGACTCATTTTCTTCGGAAGTGGTCTTTCGGCGTCAATACTAGTTAGTTCGCTCTCACTCGAGATGATCTGTTCATCTGACGATGATGTCACCTTGTTACAGCGCTTTATCTTCTTTACAAGATGAGGGAGATTCCGTAGAAAGAGAGGATGGTAGTATGAATGTTGTTGTGGCCCAATGCTGATCCTGTTGAACCCGTACCCATTGAGCTGCCTGGTGAAGGATGACAAATTGGAATGGCGAAAGTACACTGGAAGAACGCTGTTGGCAAACATTTCTTTGTCAAGAATAGTGAATGAGCGTCCATGGGGTAGCCATTCAATGATACTCAGGAGACCGCAGTTTGACAATATGGCGAAGAGTGATTCAGGGAAGGTTGGTTTTCTATGAACGGGGATAAACAGAAGGTTGTCGTCGGGATCCAACGAGTGGTCGATATAGTTTCCAAGAGAGAAAGGTAAGACCTGAGTCTCTTCCTCACTATCCAATTTTCCCTCTTCTATATCGGCATGACCTTTTCCGATTGCGCTTTGATTTGTTGCGTTCCTTCGTTTTCGTGCAATTGGGGTCATCCTTTGTTCGACCTTCCTCTTATTCTTGCCTGCACTCTGTCCGCTAGAGATGCTTTCTTCCTCTGCCATGCGAGAGTCATCCTGTTCATAACCCTCGCCCGACACGTCATCAAACTCATCGTTTTTTTCCTCTGAGTTTTCTTCTTGTGTTTCTTTTTCTGTACGATCTTGCGTGGGTTTATTCTTTAATTCTGCCGTTAGCTGGTAGTTCATATCCTGATGGTGGATTCGCTTTGATATATGGTGTCTTTTCATTTAGTCTTCAATAGAGAATACGTTTCGTAGCTTTTTCATATGCTTTGCAGCTCTTTGCAGTTTCTTTTGTATAATGATCTTCGTTATTTGTGAGTACTAGATTGACGACGCGTGTAGAAACCACACATCTCACTTCTGTTTTATTAGACGATGATGAGAGATGAGAACACGAGAATGCTATTTATTGAGAGACGTCGATCGAGCCATCGAGCCGGTGAAAATATTAGATAAGTACTCTATTCGAAGATGTGACTCAGTAAAGTTGAAGTTAAATCCCATAACATCTGTCTTGCTTCGTCGCACCGCTTTTGAAGCGTATAATCTAATAATAGCATCTAGTTTTAGACTTATGTACGATCACGTACGATATGGTATGTGATAATAGTATTATGACCCCTCACCTAAAAGTATCGTATGTATGCGATCCGATGCTATGCTATTCTGTAGATATCTGCTGTTCCTTATGTATGATATCTTGCAGAAGGGAGAAGGATTGCATAGGGTTCATGTTTAGAGGGACAGGTCAGACAGTCGTACCTCCCTATCCCAAAAACTCATACGTCACGTCCATGACGTCGCCTCCGCGTCTCAGAGTGTCTTCTCGCCACCACGTTAGCAGAGTTTTGGCGCGATCTATTTTTGGTCATTCGCTTCCCGCCATTTTTGCCGGCGAGTCACACAACCAGGATTTTCATCGTGCGTCTCTTATCATAGAGAGCTTATGTAGGAACTCAATAGTCAGTGGATAGCATGACAAAGCTAGCAGTTCTTCTCATCTCTCTCTCAAATCATCAAGACATTTTTCAATTCAGTTTTACTACAAAATTCTATGTTCAGCCAATTTTCTGTGCCATGAGAGATGAAATTGGGAATGGCAGGAATGTCCCCGATAGTACAATTAATAGAAAGGCAAACATATTATCTATTGTTGCAATAGCTAATCT
>JAZGVS010000305.1:0-16283 GCA_037356235.1 Bacterosira constricta
CTCATCCGAGTCTGATTCCAGAACGGTGGGAGGGATTGCCGGTGATGTATTCATTGCATTCATCACAGCTTGGGGGGGGGTTGGTGCCGTGTCCACTGATTTTATTCCACTGTGGCGCAGGCTTACTCATGATAGTTTGTGCATTTGTTGGCAACACAATCTAGGTGATTACCGAGCGGTTGTGGGCTTCTATATTCTCCAATCGACGCCGATGTAGTGTTACTAGGTGGGTGCCGTCCATGGAGGGGGTTATGTGCCTGTATCCAGGAGCACATCCTTTGTGCCCATTTCATGGAATGCCAGATTGTGTTACAATCCATGGATGGGTTGACAATCCTCGTCATTGCTACTACAAGAGCATAGCCGTTATTCTCATAGGCACAATTTATTGCTGCAATATAAAGAGGTTAGAGAAAATGCCGCCTGGACAGAAACAAGAACAGTATTCAATCCGATGCTACGACAGTCGTATTATTGCTCTCGCCCCTGATTATGTCAAAACACTGTGGAAAGAGACATGCTTAGATTTGAAGACCCTTTGTCTTTCTCTACAGATCGCTGTTGCCACAAGAGAAGGTACTGGAAAAGAAATCTCGATCTTTCAGACGAGCCAGATGGAGCGAATGGCGATGATAGTAGGTGTCCGAAAATCATTTTTATTCATGATTTTTGCCCTAATAGGTGTTTATATGATTAATATAAAGTTTGGTTACCATCAGAGATCCATAACCACTTGTATGGAAAATATCATGGTTTTGTACTAGTGATTCGCCATATGTTACTAGTGGCTGACTAGTGAATGGATAGTTATTGGCACATAGCGTGATCTTTCTTGGTATACATCACCTAAGACACATATATGTTATTATGCAACTATCAGTCTGATCATTCATTCTGTAACTTTTATTAAAAAATGATAATTTTAGTATCACTACTCCTTTATGTATAATGTCTCCATGCTCCATCTGTGCAAGTTGCTGGGTTCCACTTAGTAACTCCGAGTCTATGCTTTGAGCTACAAGCATCATCATCACCAAGGTATTCTTCATTCCAATCTATTTGTGCCCTCCTGATTTTTTCATTCAACAACTGCACCACTACTCCATGACGCCAGTTCACAAAGGTCTCTACTTCATCGTCATACCCAGAGCATAGCATTTCAATTTGGTATTCCACCAAAGACTCGTCCACATTTGGTGCTGCATCCTTTTGAATCTTGCTCCATTTGCCCCCCTCTCCTCTTTCCATCCTATTATCTCTCTCACTTCACCATTTTGTTTTGCATGCGTCTAATATCTCGTTCTGTGTGTCTGATAGTCCATTAGCATCAAAGGAAGTTTTACCAAGCGTTGGCATATCTGGAGGTGCAGGTAGATTGACCAGCAACTTGTCAAGCACCTCTTTCTCATCTTTTGGTGATAATTGATGGTGTACTAGACGTAATATACAGTTTTTACCAAATCACGCACCCCAGGAGCTGATACCCTCCCTATATTACATCGGTTACACACCATTTCTGGTTCAATATTGGGAGTCTGACAACCAACCAAGTATAAGGATACACGATCAAGAGGTAGTAAATGAATATTGCATAGTTGGAATGGTGATAATTGGGTGTTTAGAGGGTGCATTACACTGCAATGCAAAAATCACTGTGTTTTACACTAGCAATAATTGGGACTGTTCTGAAAATCGCGCAGGTGTATCCATGCATTTGCGCCGAACTTGATACCCTTTTCAACTGGCAGGGCCTCGTGCCATGTCCATTCTTCTCTCTCATCTAAAGAATCCATCAACGACGGCCAAATGAGTGCTGCTCCCCTCTTTGGCTCAGCCACGAAGTCAAGGTCCTCGAATTCCGTCCCACCACCTATCTCGACATCATTCAAGTAAAGGAAAATCGTCAGTATACGTGGCCCGTAGGGGTAATTGTCGTGATGGTCCGATAGATCATGATGCTGCTTGTAATACTGGCCCGGCTCATACCGTACCAGCTGGAGAGGTTCGTAATTATTGTAGGGTATACCTGTCAGCTTTGTCATTCTTTCAATCACTCTCCTCACGATTGGATCATCATCACAGCCCTTTTGGCAAAATGTGTTTGTAGATGTTCTGGTATCTGATTCTACATGCTCTACAGAGCCATCGGCATTTGTTTCGTCTCCATATTCTGTAGATCGTTCGAAGCCGTTGACTGAACCAAGTTCGATGAGTCTGTCACATTCTTCGTCGTTTAGGAAGCCATCAATACTAATAACCCATGGCATTGGTGACGTCTCCTCATCTTCACCTCCATCGCCACCTTTTGTATACTGGGTTGCATCATGATACGGACTGCTGACAACGGTTAGCTCTCCAACCGGATGCGCACCTCCAGTAGGAAGATTCTCCTTTGAAAATGATGAGGTATCTTGACCAGCCGCACCCAACCATCGTTCAAACATGGCATTCATATCGCCCGGCTCGAAAATATTAGATTCTTCATCAATGGGACAGCGCACGCGAAGGTCAACCATAGGGCATTTCATGCACGCTGCTGGGCAGTGTTTGCCCATATATCCTGGGTTCTTCGCACAATACCCACCCGCGGCCCAATATGTGCACTTTTTGTCAAAGTTTTGACAAGAAAGCCGGTAGACATCAAAGTCTTGGTCAAGAAATACCATAGTGACAAAGTAATCTTCAGTCCTCGCCATTCTTTTGGCAACATCACTCAGGGATGGAAGTTTCTCCTCGTCCAACTCTGGCTCTTCTTGGTCATCAGAATCATCGTCGCCCTCTTCCATCACTTGGTCCACTCCGAGTGAGAACAATTCTCTACTAGACGAGGATAGGCAGTACATACAGCTCTTGTTGCACCCCAGCTCTTTCATCCCATCGGCATCAGTCATGCACAAGCTGCCGGTAATATCAATTTCTTCACATTCGGCGCTCTCATCTATGCAGGAGTCATCGTCGTCTTCATTGAGACTATCAAAGAAGGCATCAATGTACTGCCCCACAACATATACTTCCTCATCGTCTTCTTCTTCATCACCATTAAACTCATATATATGACAGCTCCTCAAACACTGCTTTCGTATAGAAATGTCTGACGTGCACATCCCCATCGCAGCACGCTCGGAACAGGTTGGCAGTTTATCGTGAAATACAAAGTGTTTACGACCCTCGTCGTTCACCATACTCACACTTTCATCATCACCATTATCAACCCTACTATTGGCCTGCCAGTGTCTCCCACTCTGTGACAAAAGCCACTTGGCATCCTCCTGTATTGGAAATAGCTGCGTTATCGTCTCATTTAAAATTTTCTTTGCATTTTCTTCTTTAATATCAGCAATGAACACACTTGCTGCCAATCTTCTCATGCCATTCTTTTCACGATAATCACATTTTGCCGTACCGTGTATGGCATTGTCTCCCAACATTGCAGCCACTCCTAATTTAAACTTGAGTGTACCCAATCGTTCAGGATTCTGGTATTCATGCATTGCCAATTCGGGCTGTGCATCATCCTCAAGCATTAGTGGAATGATGACACTGTAAACATTTGCTGCTGAAAAGGTTGTATCAGTATGCATGTACCCTTTTTCGCAATAACTCACACCAATAAATGACAATTGATACGCCACCAACCCCTCCAGACCAAGCTGATTCCCGATAGCATCGAGTACCAAATCAAAGTTCCCTTTGGCTAAGACCCTCAAATATTCCTCATGAGTCTTTTCGTCCGCGGGACTTATCCAATGCATGTTACTCGACCACTCCTTCCCAACACGTTTCACGTACCATTCATTTCCATCAGCAAATTCGTGAAATGAATCTTTCTCGGCTTCCAGGGGATGATCTCCTACCAATTCACGCATCTTTTTAGTGATTCCAAGAGTATTGCAATAATTCAAAAGTTCGGATGTTAGCTCTGGAGGAAGTCTGATTTGGAAGGCATAATTGTGAAGGAGTTTGACGTCTTGTCGCCATACGATGGGGAATAATTTACCAGGTTTCAGCGTGGGAGTTATGAAATCTCCAGCGATTGTGGTATCGTCGGCGTAGATGCGACAGTCTTCGCCACCTGTTCGATTTTGGATGCACACATTTACTAATCTCCCATCAGCATCATCATCGTCCACCCTTTCAACTTTAGTCGTAAGTCCATCCTCAATGTAAATATCACAACTGAACAAACACTGATTACGCGTACCCTCCACATCACTCTCGCACACTCCTTCCTTTACACGATCAACACAATCTTCCGAGGTATCGCTGACACGAAACTCCTTGCGCCCGGAATCGTTCGCCATGGTATTGCCCACGGTATACTGCGTATCATTGGCCTGCCAATGCCGTGCTTCTTGTGCCATTAGCCAATCTTTATCTGGTAATGGAAAAATATTGTGTGTCAAGATTGTGTTTTTTGCAATCTGTTCTACGCTTTCTTGGTGAATTTCGGCAATGTAGATGGATGCAACTAGTCGCATACCAGTGCGACGCTTGCTTCCATCTTCTTCCTCGAAGAAGTCTACATGCTTTGCATTTGTCAAATTGCGGTAATCACATTTAGAAGTACCATACATTGCATCATCGCCCAGCATAATACCTTCACCAAGTTGATACTTGTATCTCCCTTGTGATTCTTTGACTGTAGCATCATCCCACAATATCAAGTCTGGATTGCTGTCATCATCTACCAACAACAGAGGTATGAGAATATTGTACACTCCACTGTTGGTTTGTGTGCTACTGCGGTGTTTCATTCCTTGTTCACTAATATGGCTAACAGCAATAAAGGACATTTGATATACTGCCAATGAATCCAAAGATAACGCATCGCCAATGGCAGCTAATACACTATCGAATCCACCCTTTGCCAATGCACGTAAGTAGTTTTCATGTGTTTTTTCATTCGCGGGTGATATCTCATGCAAGTTGTTACTTTCTTCCCACTTCTTTTGCTCAACATTATCAGGAGGAGATGTTCGTTGTGCATACCATGTATTGCCATCCGTAAAATCTAAAAATTCTTTAACCTCTTCATTAAGTTGTCCTGTCGAAAAATACTCTTGAAATAAATCCATCATTCCAAATTGGTTGCAGTAATCCAACAGGGTGGAGATTAATTGAGAGGGTAACCCAATTCGTAATGCATGCTGTGCTACTATTTTACCAGAACTGCGCCATGTAATAGGTGCGATTTGATATGGTTCAAGTTGAGGAATTACAAAGTCTCTGCTTGCCATGGATAAGACGGATGGATGATCGTCGAAGCATTCCTTGTTCCCCCAGATGTAGTAGTCGTGATTAATTGGTTCATATCCCGGACAGTATTGTTGTCCAGTGGGTACCGCTTCCCTAGAAAACGAAGACGAGGATGGAGATGACGATGGTGGCGATGATTCAAATGCTTGAACTTGACTGCACGACGTCGCCCCATTCTCTATTAGGTCATCGTTATTGTCGCCAGAACAAACGTCTACTGGATCTGGTAATGGACCCGCGGGCGGCGATGACGACGCGCCGTTGCCGTTGTTGTTGTTGGATGGCACCACTGGTACGGGCACCGCATTAACTGCTTCAGCACCAACAAAGATTTCAAGGTGATGGCGATGGGAGAGGAGTGGTGCTATTATTGAGTAGACGAGGCATAAGTGGTAGTACGTGAGCATGGTCAATATTTTGCTATTGACTTTGGTAGTAGAAATCACTTCCGCGAAATTGATTTGTTGAGAAAAAGTGATATCTGCTACTTTGTTTATTGCTACCTATTGCTACTAGTTCGTCCAATGACTTGTCCCTGATCCCTGATATCGTACCTCCTGATACCTGGGAATTCCCCATGTTTGTGTCGATTTCCAATGAAGGTCCCTTCTCCCTGTGATCCCACCTGGGAAAGAATGTCTCCTGTTGATGAGAAGATGGTGGGGACACGCTGCATAGCTCTACATAGTATTCTTGCAGATTCTTGCTTCCGAGGAGCAAATCTGAAGCCGAGCGACTCTGAGCAACGTGCATAAAAACATTACAATAACATGCGAAGAAAGCATCATTGTTCTTTTTCAATAAATACTATCGGCCGAGAACAGCGATTATTCCTATTCCGAGTTATTCTTTCCCAATGCTTTCTCAACTTGCTTCCAAGGAGCATCTGAAGCCGAGCAACTCCGAGCAACATGCAAAAAAAACATTGCAATAACATGGGAAGAAAGCATCATTCTTTCTTCAATAAATACTATCGGCCAAGAACAGCGATTATTTTCGGATTCATCTTTTCCCAATGCTTTGTCAACTTCAAAACGAGGTCAACGATGTGCTTGCAGCCAGCACCTATTCAATCTGCCATAAAATTTCATTCCACTCCCCCAACGTACTAACGATGAAGATCTCTACTGCCACCCTTGCCTTTGCCATTATCTCTGCGGCCACCAACACCGTTGGCGTTGCCACCGCTCAGCGAATCTCAAGGAGACGCCTCGTCAACTCTGCCAACACGTTGTCTGAAGACGGCAACGATGCCGGCCTACGCAAATTGCAAGACCTATCCATGTCCATGTCTGTCGCCTATACTGAGGTGGATGCTGACCTTGTCAAAATTTTGGGAAGCCTGAACGATGCGGGCGTTCAGGTTTATGCGGATGAGGTGATTGCAGCAATGAGCGCTGACCTTGTCAAAAAATTGGGAAGCCTGAACGATGCGGGCATTCAGGTTTATATGGATGAGGTGATTGAGCAGACGAAGAAGAAGCAGTCGAAGAGCAAGAGCAAGAAGAAGAAGAAGAAGAAGAAGAAGAAGAAGAAGCAGTCGAAGAGCAGCAAGGCGAAGACACAAGCGAACAGACTTTTGGAGGATGCAAGTTACGACCTTACACCCGAAGAGGCATTCCAAGTCGCCAAGGAAACCAACGGTGATCTTGATGCAGGGTACGTCCTCCAGGAAAACCTTCTCACTCCAGAAGAGTGTGCCCTTTTGGTTGCCTTCACTGATGGAAACGAAGGCGTTCCTGTGAAACCCGACACTGCCAACAATGATCATGTCGTAGTGATCCATAAGAATGACCCTCTTGGAGGAATCATCGGTGTTGAGCGTGCTCAGCAGCTGTACAAGTTCTTCAGGGACAATTCAAACGGCGCCCCTGTCACTCAACTTTGGTTTAGGCGTTTGACTGGAAAATCTAGCCTCTGCATGGGCCTTCACACCGATGTGCAGCCCTACCAGTTGAAGATTGCTCTCAATGGCGACTTTGAGCGTGGAGATACGTTGGTTGTTGACCGCTCTGGTGCAAAGAGTTTCCACCTTGAGACTGGAGCCGGGTACATTCATGATAAGGGCTTAGTTCATGGCCACATGCCTCATTCTGGTGATGTAAGTATACATAATATGTTCTTGCACAATGAGAACTTTATATCATCTTTTGTTTCTCTAATCTTCACATCCTCTCTATACTCTCTTCTTTTGCAGAAATATATCCTTTACTTAATCAGTGATCCAAACACTCGCATGAAGGATCTAGCAGCTGAGACTCTTGCACTCAAAGTCTAGCGGGATTGATCTGCTTTGGGGGAGTGGTAGAATAGCATTGGGATGGGAATGGGACCACTAAGATTCATTTGTATTGAATGTGAAGTTGTAATGAAAAAGACAAGATATGTGCACCATGTTGTATGAAATGAAATTGGTATTATTTGTATTAGCTTGAAATTGTGATGTGTTTGTTGACGGTAGAGAAAGATAAGAGAGGGGAGATGGATGCAATAGTGTAGTATGTAATGTGAAACTGTAACATCACATACCATGGAAGATATGTGTGTCACACTTCCTTCCTACTTCCTAATCCTACCTATAATTAGCTGATAGTTTGAGTCCAAGCTAAACCTCTAAATAGTTCTGTTCTATCTATTACTACCATACAATATCCATCTTGAAATTCCATCAAAGATTTCTCTCCATAGAACACCGCTGATATCCAATAGATGTATTGCAACCTGTATCTCCACCTCCTCCCTTGGCAGATCGTCTAGGTATGGTAGGTACGTGTGGGACCTCGAGTAGATAGCTCAAGCAGTGATGACACGTACTAGTAACATCTTCGCTAGCTTTATGATCTAGCGATGTCCGTCACTCGAAGTCTCAAAGGTAATACTCATGACGGAATCAGTACTCCCGCCGTAAGAGACAACGGACACGAGATAAAATTCACATCTTAGCTTTGAGCTTCCGCGTGAAATATGAATATGGCGGAATCATAAACATAAAGGGAACAACGTCTAGGACTAAATCTCGTCTCCAAAAGATGCCGTCTAGAGTACTATCGGTACGTCCACATAATATATCCCCCTTTTGATTCGAGCGCAAAACTTGGATCATAAAGAAGAAGATGGCAACCATGAACTTCATTTCAGCCACACCCGAATGCTCCACCACTATGGATGGCACAGACACGGGCATCGCCCTCGGTCTGTCTCAATGCGCCTTACCATCAAATAGGCTGTGATTATTTTAGCAAGTGTTACAGAAATCATCGCTTTGGTATGTCGCTTGCTTAGGGCCCCATCAACTGCTCCATTGTTTCTCCACTCTCCCATCACAAATACAAGACACCTTACTAAATCTGTTTCCGTCTGGCACAACTTCCACGGCCAGAAAACCAGCATCAATTGCAAACAAACCCACAGGATGGAAATGAAAAATAGCTTTTTTCAATAGCTGCTGTAATACTCCCCAAAACAAACAATAAACGGCTCACGGATATTTGCATATTGGCGGTGGTCAACATTGAAAGCATGGTCATGGGATGAGGTTGGGGGTGTCTTTTCGTTCTTTTTTGCAACCAGCTTCAGGCGAATCTCTACAGTTTGTCTCTCTTCTTTTTATGGAACGGTAGAGACTATGGGACTACAAAGGTGGACAATGCGGCTACAGCAATGGTGTATATAGAGGGGGCAGTTGGTAAGTACCGTAAAACAATTATCTTTTGTTATGCATTCATAAATAATACTAATGTGCAATATCTTTCATCGCATCATTATAGATCATTATCCACAATACGTGAAAGAAAGCTTGCATTTATGCTTGTTGTCCATGGATGAATGGACTGACTGCATATTTAGTGGCTACTACTGCAACTGTGCTTGACATGAACATGAAGCTGGAAATTATTGCAGTTGCTGGAGGATGATGGACACCATGACCATGCTGCTGCCGCTGTTGGGTGTGGCAGTTTTTGAAAATAATGAGAGACGAGCAACAGAATGAGTGCTAAATGACCATAGGGCATTATATGACATTGTGCATGGTATGCAACGGTTTTGGTGTCGATTCAGCACTCTAAAACAAAAACAAAAACAATTGGTGAGTCCATTGGCCTTTTGTCATTGTCAAAATTATAATTTGATTTGCAGCAGGAAAAACAAAACAAATTCAATCGCATCAACAAAGATGCTCAAACCAACAAATCACACCATTTAAATATCTCTGTTGGTGGCACACATGTATTACTGAGCCGGACGCATGAGGTAGTCGACAACGACGCAGTTATCAATAATTGTCTGTTTGGGACTTTTTTCTCAGCTGCTTATATATATATATTGTGGTTGCTAGAAAGAAAACAGATGCTACAGCTAGATACTCCTTCTAATAAAGGGATTTTATACTCTACAAAAAAATGAATTTGCCGTTTCAGCATTATGTAACCATTTCTTCTGGCATCATAATTTGTAATAGCAAAGAACAAATTCTTAAGAGTTGCTCTATTGTATTATAATTCATCATTTGCAATAATGGACTGCTCTTATTTATCTTTCAGTACCCATGTTGTGAGAACGTCCATCTCTCTATGTATATTCAATTGGATACACAAACCAGGTTGTTCAAATACGGAAAAGAAGGTTTACACAGATATAGAGCCCCTTCTGGTGTGGAGTTCAGGGATAAGAAAAAAAGGGAAAAAGTAACATTCTAAAGAATGGTAGACTAATAAGAGCATTCCTTTTTAATCCTACCCTCTGACTGGTACAGTACCCTACTGTAGCCTAACTAGACGAAGCTAGTCAAAATGAGAGCAAAATGATGGTAGGTATTGCATAATGGGTGCTGCTTCTCCCCTCTTCTCCTTCTCTTCTCTTCTTCTCCTCCCCCCTCCTCTCATTTAGCCATTCACTTTCATTTCTCGCTCCGCTCGTTATCAAAAAAAAAGAGTGCACATGCATCAAATATCTGCCCAACAATTAGATAAAGCATCAATGATCGTTCTTGCCACGGCAGTAAAAATCTACCCAGCTCTCAGGGAAGTGACTTCTGCACCATAGATTTAGCCAATAGTTTTTTTCAATGAGATACCTCTGTTTGGTGATTTTATGATGCATTGTTGTGACCAATTGAAAAGGTGCCAGGTTCACAAAATGGTATCAATAGCGGTAGATATAGCATGATTTTCTTCAATTTATGCAGGTTCTAATTTATCACATTCCTACAACTACAAACTGCAAGTGCGTCAAACATATTCACTACTCTACCTGGTACAATAGAACAACTACAAACTGCAAGTGCGACACACGTATCCACTACTCATACCTGGTACAGTAGAACAAATGCACGCCAAGTTGCACGAGATGTGAATCAATGAACAAGGTGCACAAAGCTGAAACACCTCATTCTACATTCAGATCCATATGCATCTCTTCGATCAAACCAATGTTTGACGTTTCTCCTCCTTCGGTAAGTTTGACCAAATTCCTCTCTCTCCTTTTGCCTCTTTCATCATTTTGCTGCATGGCTTGCATGCATTATCAATCTACCAAAACTAATTTATTTTTCGCCGCAATTCGCTTGCACACCTGCTTATGGTCTTCATAATGACCTACCTGACAATCTCGACAGCAATACTTTTGTTGTGGGGACAATAAAGCCATAGTGCACAACAAACATGAGCTAATGTCAATTCACAAAAATGTATGGACATCTTCCATTGCATTGGAATAATTTCTCACCTTAACAGATTTGCATCGACCACACAAGAATAACTTATCTGGTTTCTTCGTCTTACACTTACAGCCCTTCACCATTGCACAAATCTCAAGATTGGGCACAGCCATAGCAAACTGCACCTCAAGCACTAATTCTCGAACACTATCCCCCCATGAAATACCATATGTGGAATCTCCCTCGTTCAATATAACATCGACATCCGAAAGTGCAATCGCCATTTCATGCTCTGTAACTCTCTGCCGGCTCCCCAGCTTGGTTTGGAGAATGCACGCGCACCCCATACGCTTTGATCGGCAATTTTGTATTTGGAATTTGGTGGCATGCTCTCGATGTTTGAGGACGTAGGTGCAGTGGGATATGACTGCTCTGCAATAAATTGACATGTGTTCATTGCCATCGCCGTCGCTGCCGTCCATTCCCATTCCCATTCCTAAAAAAGGGCTCGAGATACCGCCTCGTATTTTTAACTGAAAATTGGTCGATAGAATATCCTTCAACGTTACCATTAATTTGACACCCTCCTCATTTCCCTCTAGATTTTTCATTTTCTCCAGAACAGCAATGCCCCTCTCATACTGCTCTATTGATTCGATCATGTTTAGAAGGCTCTCTTCGCGAAGTTGTTCGCCTCGGAGATAGAATCGACGGGCTTTGTTGATGTTGGCGATTTTGCTGGGTGGGGCTGCTGCTTCCCGCTTTGCTGCCTCTTTCGAGGCCTGGACTTGATCCATACTTCGTGGCTGTGGCTGGTGTGATAGAGCTGATGCCGACTGCCGAGAGGAGTGAGAGGTAGGAGGTATCGTAGGACTGAGAGGGACTGAGCTTATTTATCAGCTTATCACTCCTCGAATAACCGTATGTAGTCCCGTTTTGACCACCATTTGGTGGCCAAAATCGTCGCGCGGTGAAACCTACAAAAATCGGAATTTTTGGCCACCAAATGGTGGTCAAAATTGGCATTTCACCTTCAAGCAGTCATACTGAATTCCCTAACGATCTGGGCCCCTTCCTGATGCGAAATTCGAATTCGGCTTTGAATTCTGGTCCAGATAGGTTCTTCCAACTATTTTATTTCCATGATCTCATTTTTTGCTCTCATTAATTTTTGCTAGCATTATATCTTATTTCGAAGCTCCGATCAAGGCACCAACCCAACAGTGATGAGGTGGTCGTCCCCGTTGTCCCGCAATTACCAATATGTATTCCTTATTGAAGCCTACGGAGGAATTCAAATTTAGATTGAAGATTCAAGATGCGACCAGATGCGACCGTGGGCGACTGGCGACTGGAATGGAGGCGACTGGCCAGCTGACTGCTGACTTTTACGTTTACATTTACACGGAGGGTGGAGCGAGGAGCGAGGGCAACTGACGGACGCTGCTGATGATGTCGATCTATGCTAACACATAATGCATGGAAAAAAGTAAATAATAATGGAGAATGCAACTGTCAAAGCGCCCATCATGGTCGGCGTTGGCGAAAACAATGAAACATCAAAAGATGCAATAAATGACGAGAAGACAAGCGCAAGCGCATCGAATGATCAGCAAACCGAGCAGCCGTTGGACTTGACAAAGAGCGGTGGTGTTGACATGATGCAGTCAGAGCGTCCCAAACAATCCACTACAAGAACCGATAATGATGATAACAGTGGGGCGGCAAATAATGAAACAATCAACAAACAACCACACTCAACACCCAACGAACAATCCACATTATCACCATCACCACTAGATGAAGAAAAAATTGATAAGGCCGAGGCATTTCTACGCAATAGTGAGATCCTCGATGTATCCAGCGCGGACAAACGAAAATATCTGAAGACCAAAGCAGGCATGACATCCGATGAAATTGATGTGGCATTGGATCGATTTTCTGGAAAAGAGAGGAGGATGGATGAATCAAATAATTATTTAGATGCAGATGCAAAGGACGGGGATAGGGGGAGGAGGCGTCCATTATCACGCCAACTGGATGCAAATTATGACCGTGATCCAAGATCGCAACGCTATAATCGCGGCGATCATGGTCGTGATTCTCAACGGGGAGGAGGACGATATTCGAATGATAATAATGATCAAGATGATTCCTACGATAATCAGAATACTCGTCAAGGTCCAATGTCAGACAGACGACGACCTCCTCAATATCAACAGTCACTTGACCCCAATAACAATACTATGCCAGCACCCAACAATAACAATATGCATAATAACAACAATATGCATGCAGGATCCACAGACAGAGAGGAGGCAATACAACCATCGCCATCATCCTTACTTCCCGCTTTGGCGGGAGGATTTTCATTAGGTGTATTCTGCCTCGCGGCACTACGATGGTTGAACGGGGGTGATTTCGTATTGTTCCCTCCACCACTAGCTGAATCCTCAGAATCTCGTGTCATGGATACAAATCACGTTGGAGCGAAAAGAGATGACGATGAGCCACTATCGAGCATTCATGAAGAAGATACAGATGAGAGTGAATCACAGGAGGAGGAGGAACTTGAGGATAATAATACAGAGTACAATGAGGATGCGTCAGAATCAAACGAAGAGGAAGATGATCATGGACTTGCTGCGATTCTCAATGGCGCCAATGCCCAAACGTTTCACCCAAACAATAATCCCCAACAACCCTCCTATGATGAACTGGTGACGGAAATCCGAGCCCTGACATCCTCCATCCATTCCTATCGTGACGTACAAGAGCGTGCAAACAAGGCGGCATATGCTCACGTCGGCAAGGGAATGACAGATGATGCAATGGGATTTTTGAGGCAGAAAAAGTCCGAGAAGGCTGATGATGGTGGTGTCAAGGCTGCAGTCGCAGCGTTGGACGAGAAGGAAATGTTGGTAACTGTTGCTTTGATGCTTACGGAAGTTTCGAGGGATTTGTTGCTGCTCAGGCAAAGAATTTCACGGGTGGGCAAAGATGGTGAAGATTCTGCTGATTTGACTGGGGATTCTGATGGTGCAAGCAGGTCAGATGCAGATGAAAAAGACGACGTTGACCCGTCCAAAACTATTGATAAGGTCATGGAAAAGATCAAGAAGATGATGGCCATTGTTGAAAAAGTAGAATCGAATGATGGGACAGCAGGCACCGATTCCAATGACCAAAACAACATCGAGGCTCCTTCGCCAATCGAAGAGGGAAGCAATTCCATATCTGCTGAATCATCTGCACCAACAGTTGAAGCACCTGCATCTCCACATGACAACCAGGCTGATGAAACAACTCAACTAACTGAGGATCATTTGCAAGAACAACCAAAAGATGAACCACCCCAGACCAATGAACAACTTGAGGAAGCACTAAAAACTCTAGCAAACAACAATACCACCGACGATCTCAAGGTCGGAGCACAAATGCTATACTTGTACTGCCTGAACATTTCCAAAAATCCATCAGTCCCACGATACCGCAAAATTTATACGAATAACAACACTTTTAGAAACAAGGTTGGGAAACTTGTAGGTGCGAAGGAATTTCTCGTGGCTGTTGGGTTTGCGGAGGGTACCAATGTTTTTGAATGGGCGGAAAGAGATGATGCGTCGTTGGCGACAAAGTCTAGGTTGGACTTTGCTTTGGTGGCGCTGGATTTGATGAAGAATGGATCGAAGCCCAGTGATGATGCATCAGTATTGCCATTGGAATCAAATGAGATTGCAAAAGAGACAGCTTCTGAATTGGCACTTTCTGCAGCCCTTTCTGTTCCTGATCTGGCAAAAGGCATTGAATTGAATTGAATTGAATTGAGTTATACAATTACAATGGTCACAGAGCCCACAGCTAAATACGAGTCTAAAACCACCTTTGGGACCTCTCCTATTTTGAGACCACCTATGGGACCACAATCGCGTATGTACGCCTAATTTCTCCTTCAGATGCCCGTTTTGGAGCTGCGAAGGGCAAGTATGACAGAGATAGGCTTTGGCTACAAGTAGATGTAATTAGTTTAGTGATCGACCATCTTATTACTGCTGTGGCCTCTCTACGACAGAACTAGTGAAATGACGTCGTTTCAATTTACCTTGGCGCAACTAAAGCTGATTTCGAAGGAAATTTTAAAAATCACAGATTTCCTCGGATGCGCCTTTGGCTTCACCTGCGTTCTTGTTAGGTTGCACACCACCACCCCCAGTTCACTACCCTTTCTGCAGCTTTAGGCGCCAGATTATCAAGCGTTCTGCGGCGCTGTTCTGCGTCCTGCGTCCTGCTGATGTTTGACTCATAACCCATTCGGTGTCCGCAGGACGCCGGGCAAAGGGCGTTTCAACGTATCAAGTTTTGGCACCTGTTCTGCGTTCTGCCCGGCACGTCGAGTCACATTCGTGTTCGGACAGTTCGTGACCGCTTTTTGACTTTTGATTTTTGAGGTCGGGAGAGATTAGTGGAATCGTTGAGTTGGCTTCAATCGGTAGAATACTAGGATCATTGGCAATTGAAGGTTTCTGGAGGATATTATCGTCGCCACGGCGCGATGGACAACGTTCAACGAAGTGGCGCCTCCACCATGTTATACGATGAAGAGCTGCGCTATGTGGAGGGTAGATGACGCATGACGGCTGCTCAAATTGCCATCGGTGGCTCCTGGGCATGCCGTTGCTCTGAAATGTCCTCTCAAGAGTCCGTCCACCCACTCCCCCCCACGAGTTCATTGAAGACGATATCGTTCGCGGCCACGAATGTGTGCACAGATCTGCTTCACGGCTAGGATAGTCGTCTGATTCCTTGGTTTAAAAATAATATTACTTGAGAACGATGCAATGTTATTTTATTGCTACATTATTTTATTTTTATTCTATAATCGTATCATGCAATATTTACAGAAGGTCGCCGCCGTCAGCGGATTCGCTTCTCACGTGAGAGGTAGCATAGCGGTCTCTCAGCAGCAGAATTTATTGCCGCAAGCATTGTATCCATTGATACCGTTATCCACGGACGAAAACGCCGCCTCGCGCCTCATCGATCAGTAGTCGTTGACGCCGCCGCCGCCAACGCGGAGACCATCTCCAAACCCTCGCCCTGTCGTCCCTTGAATGCAAAGGGAAGGGGGAGCTTTGCGGTTGCGTTGAACGTGGCAATACGATGAAGAGTTGGCGGGGGGTTGGATTGGGGTGGAGGTTCTTGGTTCTTGGTTGCTGGTTGGTGCAGGTTGGTGCGGGTTCGGGTTGCGTTGGTGGTGAGTCGCGGGTTACGGGTGATTTGGCCGCGGGTCAAAATCCATTCCTCAGAAGAACATTGGCAGAACAACCCGCTGTTCTGCTGGCTGTCCTGCAGAACAGAATTTTGACTTGCA
>JAZGVS010000306.1:0-16276 GCA_037356235.1 Bacterosira constricta
TATCTACGATTGACCATCTGCCAAACTGCCATTCTCCATCCAAAGGTGTCAACGACGCCTTCGAATTCATACCGAGTTCCTTCGTGAATGGTGACATCATTCTGCAAATACACATCCATACCGAATTCCTACGATGCAAAATTATGACCACCTCATAGCGGTTTTGCTCTCGCGACATCGATTATTCTCTCACAATTTCTGGTCATTACTGAATTCCTACGTACATCCTACGAGAGGACGCACTTTTGCGCGAGAGCTCACATTTTATCATCGCGATCGAGAAGTCATTATTATTTTCCTCATAATTTGACTTTGGCCATCCAGCTCACATCATTTCACACACTTCGCCCAACAATGACATCTCCAAACTCGCTCGCATCCACCCTACGTGCCGCTGGCAGTACCCGCCGCCCTAGTAGTGATCCACCACCCATGCTCTCAGGCACACGCAATGGAACAAACTACCTCTCCAACACCACGTCTCGTCGTACTCGCGGTCGCCGCCCTGATCAGCGCACTGGAGCACCACCTGCTCCTCCTCCTCCTATCCCCACCCCATCGCGCAACCGTGAGCCACCCTCTAGCAATTGGCCTGTCGGACTAACCTCCAATGAAGTCACCAACGCCTACCTACGAGGCAACGGAGTTGAATCTGTCTATTCTGGTTCCAACGCCTATCTGCGTCATCCCACCAATCTCTCAGATGGTCGCCCTTCATCTGTTGTCATCCTGCCCAACCATTCTCACCCTCGT
This sequence comes from Bacterosira constricta, assembly GCA_037356235.1. NCBI lineage: Eukaryota > Bacillariophyta > Thalassiosirophyceae > Thalassiosirales > Thalassiosiraceae > Bacterosira > Bacterosira constricta. Next base: position 754 of record JAZGVS010000306.1, read on the forward strand.
CGATCTGCTCGAAGTTCTACGTCCCAAGGACTCCAGCGTCAGCCTACGGCCTCAGTCGGACCTGACAATGTTGCTTCCCTACCACCCACCCAACAGTACCTCCTCATGGCCCCTCCTGTGGATACTACTGTTCCTCAAGTACGTAACCCCAGCTCACATTCGTCTGGTGGTTCTCGTCATCATCGTGGCACACCCTCCCAGTCACCTTCGCATCGCCCTACATCAACGACTGGATCACAAGGACTTCGTCAACAATCGGAAATTTTGCATCCAGGAAGCGCTGCAACTGCCAAAGAAATTCTGCATCCAGGATGCGCTGCAAGTCGGCCTACATCTACGTCTAGATCTCTCGGACTTCAACATCAACCATCCGGAATTTTGCATCCTGCCCTTCCCCCAGGACGTACGTATCCGCGACAAGTCATCAATGGGTCATATGATTCACATCACCCTCCATTCCTTGTTAACACTGGCGTCAATCAACCTTTATTGTCAAGACACTCAATCACATCTCGTGTCCCAGAATCTATTCAATCCTTCGATTCTTATGACTCTCAAGATTATGCCTCAGCCTCTCAGCCTCAACTTCAGACCCAATTCAATGACCTCAATGATAAATTTGACATACTGCAGAACCTAATCACCACACAGTTTCGCGGTATGACATCCAACCCACCTGATCCTTTCAACATCCCTACTGACAATCCAATCCTTTATCCAGAGGATCCAATCAATCACCCTTCTTCTCTGCCAAGTCACTCTTCCGCCCCCAGGACCTATCAACGTCGTGAGACCCTTGACATTCCACCAAAGTACCAGACAATTCTTGGCCAGGAGTTTCAAACATCTCCAGTAGCACTCCAAGTCGGTGACCAAGTCTTCTGGCAATATTCTGAAGGCATTCTCACCCCTGTCAAGGTTATTGAAGTCACTCCTCCAAGTAATTTTCGGCGTCTCCCAATTTATCATATCACTATTATTAGCTCTGGCCGATTCCATGATGCTCTTCATGATACATTGTGGATTGCACTTGATGCCCAGGACACACTTGACCCTCACGGACTTTTGACTGCCAATGCTGGCCTCCTTCAAGTTGCTGATAGACTCGACCTGGCTGCCCTCGTAGACGAATCTGAGGATGATGTTCTTCGTTGGGGTGCAATGAAAAATGAAAACTTCAAATTGAGCAATTTCCTAACAGCCCTCGAAAAGTACAAGCTTGAAAATGATTCTCTCTTCAGCATCAAACAATTCTATCGCCATTTACGCACTCATCTTCGTGTATGTAACAAAATGGGTATTGACTTCCTTCCATCAATTGAAACTCTCAATACTGACAACACCCTCCGACAGAGAATTGTACCTCCCCCATCCTATTCAAATTTTGGGAAGGCCATGTCTTGTTATGAATCCATTGCTGATATCCTTCAACAGTTCCTTGAGTCACCATCCTTCACTGTACAAGCCCCTACTGCGCGCAGCGTTCTCTCTGAGTTTCAAAATGGATCTTCTGATGGTTTTAGCATGCTTGATGGACTCCTACGTGGTCGACTTCCATACCTTGGTGCTCCTGCTTTTGATGTTGATGGTACAATCACTACCATCACAGCTACTAATGGTATGAAACTTACTACCCTTATTGAGAACATCCAGACTGTGCAGAAATCGATCAATTGCTCTGGAGTGACCACCCAACCCAACAAACTTCTCAAACATGTCTTGGAGACCCTTATGTCCTGTACGAACATCTCTCCTCTTCTCCAACCCATTGATCATGAATTTCATACCTTTTGTCGCAACAATGGACATAACAAAGTCTTCACCACTCACAGTGTTGACTCCATCATCAAGTATCTAAATTCAGGCAAGCCTCCAACTCGACTAGTCATCCCTACTGATCAGCACGGTCCTTCCTCCAAACATGGTCAAGAACGTCTGCGTACCCATGGCTTCCAACGATCCAAACTCCCTTACAACAAGCCTGTCTATGCCAGTATGTCCACAGACAATCCTTCCGTCTCCTTCCAGGACCTTTCAGCTCCTACTGATGAGGACATTGGGAATGAATTTATGAATGTTTTCTCTGCCATGGACAATGACCTGTCTAACCTTGAACTTAATGATCTTGCCTTCAATGCTATGCGAGATGCTAGAGCTCCCAAGGAACGTTGCCCAGTTTGCAATGGTATCCATGTTGCAGACCGTTGCTATGCTCGAGGCCCAGACTTTCAGCCTCCACAAGTCTCCAAGAATGTACAACAGTGGAACCTCAAGCATGGAGACAAGCCCAAGACCCCAATTCCTGATAGACCTCCTGCCCCTCGTACTGCCTCATTTGCTCTTCAACAGCGAGCTATGAGCCTTGCACCTGATGATGACTGCACCATTGCCTCTGATGCTCACCCACTTGAATTCAATTCTATGACTATCTCTTCCAACCCAACTTCTGCTAATGATGACCACTGCGATGATCCATTTACGATTATTTCCACTGATGATGAACTTGATGCAACCGCCCTCAAGCTCAAGTCCATGCACACATCAAGTGCAGTTGATGCCACCCTCACAAAGTTGGCTGCTGAGTTAGATGATCAAATTGAAAACAACAGTCTCACCATTGACCCAAAGTATGCTATGATTGACTTGGCCTCACCATCTGCCTCTCCTGGTCAACCCACCCTCCCAAGCAATGATGCTCACCACGACCTAGCCAATCCTCTCCAAGTCTCTGACTATGATGTCTATGGTCAGCAGGTAAACTGCTAAGCCCTGTTCATGGTTTGTCACCTGAGGTATTTCGTAAAGTTATATTTCGGTTGGACACGGGCGCAAATATGCATGTTGACAATAATCCAAAACATTTTTCCAAACTCATCCACAAGAAAATCAACGTTAGTCTTGGCGCTGGAGCTCAAGGCCATTTTCTTGGTGTTGGTCTCATAGTGGTATCTCATCCTTCAGAACCATCAAAGTTGATCATCCTTTATCCTACCTTCTTTGCACCCCGCGACTCTACCAGCACACTCTCCAATGGGGCTCTACGCAAACATGCTGGCTTCTCCAAAGTTCTTATCGACACAGGTGTCAACATATCCCTCACCCATCGTGATGGTTCTCAATTCTCCTTCCCATTGAACACTGTTGGAGACATTGATTATTTATCACTCACAATTCATGTCCCTACAAAATCAACTCGCAAGCATCTTCATCATCGACACATGTCCCTTCAGCCAGCTTCAATAAACAATCCCATTATCCTTGGAACACCTCTTTACTCTTGGACTCTTCATACCAGATATAACCATCGCTCCATCTCATCTCTTCAAACTATGATTGATTCAGGTTTCATCAAAGGCAAAAAGTGCAAGCTTGCTCCATTACCAGGACGTTGCCCTATTTGTGATGCTTCACGTGCTACAAAGTTGAGGCGAGGTCCACTAGTAGACACGACTGAGCTTCCTGTTGGTGTACGGTGGCACATTGATTTTACCTTCTTCAACGAGGTGTCTTCTCGAGGATTTACTGCAGGTCTTCTCATAGTCGAAGCAACAAGCCGGTACATCTGGTTCTTTCCTTGTCGTCACAAAAATCCCCCCGTTGACTTGTTACTTTTCTTCTTCAATTACATGAGACGTCACAAGCTACCTGTCACCCAAGTTCGGTCTGATGAAGGTAGTGAATTTGCTCGTTCTACTGAGTTCAATAAGATCATGTTTGAATCATTGGCGATTGTTGTTGAATCCACTGGTGGTTATGCTTCTACAATCAATGGCGCTGCTGAAACCCCCCATCGGACTATCAAGAATAATGTCCGTGCGATGCTTATGGGTGCAGCACTTTCGAATCTATTTTGGTGCTTTGCCAGTCAGTATGCCGCTTTTGTATACAACCAATGCATCAACCGCACCACTGGGAAACCTCCTGCACTCATCTTTACAGGCAAATTTGTTCAAGTCAATAAGCTACACCCATTCGGATCTCGAGTTAAAATTATCAAGAATCTTCCATCCCAGCGAGCTCTTAGCCCTCGAACAGTTGGTGACCCACGAGATTTCAACGATGATCCCATCTCTGTCGAAACATCGAACTCCATCACTCGTGACTCACCATCCCCTTCCTATGACGGTCGCTTCATGGGATTTGGAAACAACAAAGCAGTCATGCTCGTCCTACGATTTATTGAAGTTGACGGTGTTACTTCCTACAAGCTGACTCGCTCCCATCATGCTCTTGTCGACGAATTTGGTCTCTCCACCTGCCCTACAGATAAACCACTCCCAAATGAAGTCATCCTCCGTCAACTCTATGACAACACATTCCAACCCACCAAGCCCACTGAATGGAAATTTGACCCCTTATCCTGTGATTTTGACTTCATTGACTCACCCTATGATCCATCCATCTGTGAAACCTTCCAAGTCATCCTTCCTCCCAAAGATCAGAGCATCGGTATGGAATTAATCACTGACGAAGATTACCTGGTCCCTATCCTAGTCCGCATCAAGTACGACCATCCAATCTATGATCAAATTCCTCTACGCCATCACTTCTGTACCAGCTGGATTGTCTCCATTGAAGATGAACAACCATTGACTGCAAAAGGGGCCATGGCATGCATCAACCGTCTTCAACGCGTAGGAGAGCCACGAGTTGTTGACATCACTTTCTGTCCCATGAATGATCCAGAACGCAAGACCTACGAGTATTACAGAGCCATTTTTGATTCACAGACCGCAGTACCAAGAACACCCCCAACAGACTCCACAGCAGTACCCATCCTTCGTCAAGCTCACATGGCTACCTTGTCCAAGCAACCCATCAACCTTGGCAGCATGTGGGAAAACCTTGATGGTCCTGATCGTCATCACTGGATCCAAGCAACCCACACACAGTATGCCAAGAATCAAACCATTGGCCTTTGTGCGATCCCTGCTCCTCGTGAATTAGTCCCTGCTGGAACGAAGGTCCTTCAATCTATCCTTGCCACCAAGATCAAGCTCAAAGGGAATGACATTTATGAATTTGTCACTCGTATGTGTGCCAATGGTAGCTCCCAGATCAAGAGTGTTGACTTTGATCACTCCTGGTCGCCAACAGTTGGTGCTGGTGCACTTCGAATGACAATCATTTTTGCCTCTGCTAATCGCCTAACCATTGCAGTCATAGATGTTGTCAACTGCTTTCAGACTACTCTTGTTGAGGATGATGAGCGACTCATCATTACGTGCCCCCCATTTTATCTCCCTTGGTTCAAGCGCAATTATCCTGAAATCAAACTTGCACACTCTCCTTCTGGCAAGTATGTGTTGGAAATTCTACGTGGCCTCCAAGGTGACAAGTCTATTGGTCGCAAGTGGTACCTTCTTGTGAAGCGCCTCCTAGAAAAGTTTGGCTTCACCCAGTGTCATAGCGAACCTGCCGTCTACAAGTATCACAAGGATGAAATCATTATGATCATCAATACCTCCACTGATGATTTCCTCTGCGCCTACTCTCATGTCTCTATCTTCCGCGAACTTATCACCTACTTCAAAGGTTTCTTCGATGTCACAACCAAAGAAGGCCCATCCATCAAATACCTCAACCTTCGCATTGTCCAATCTGACTCTGGAATCTCCTATGACCAAACTGAGCACATCCGGGAAACTATTATCAAGAAGTTTTTTCCACTCAGTTCCACCGAAAAACTCAAGCCTGTGCACACTCCATACCGCACTGACAGCCAATTCGAAATTGATATCTCCGAAGACCTTCCTGCCACCCTTGCACATCTCAAGCAACTTGAAACTCGTTATGGCGGTTCCTTTGGTGAAATTCTTGGCCAACTCATGCACACTTTTGTCTGGACCCGCAATGATCTAGGATTCGTCTGCACACGCCTTGCCCGCTACATCCAGGCCCCAAGTGCCTCTTCCTTTGCCGGTCTTTACCGTGCCCTCCGATACATTGCAACTCATTATCACCGGCCCATCATGTGTCCGCGCGCTGTTGTTGATGGTTACCACACTCTTCGTGTTGACTTTGACCCTCCAAAATTCATGTCCATCGACCTTCCTAATGGCCTCATCCTTGTCCTCGATGCTGACCATGCCCGTGACAACCGCACGCGAAAGTCATGCCACTGTGTCCTTGCTCTCATCCTAGGCGTTTGCGTTGATTGGAAAATGGAGCAGCAGAAATGTGTTGCAATCCATTCCACTGACAGTGAAACTCGTTGTGTTTTTGCAGGAGTCAAGCGTGGATTAGCTCTTCAAGACCTTGCTGAATTCATTGGCTTTGATACCAAGCAGATCTACCCCACCCAGATCTTTGAAGACAGCCAACCATGCATCGACATCCTCGAAGCCAACACTGTCACTACACGAGTCAAGCACATCGCCACCCCTATTCACTTCATCCACAGTGAAATTGGCAAAGGGAAGTTCGTCATGCGCAAGATTGACACATCCATCAACCTGGCTGACTCCGGCACCAAACCAACTTCATCACCAGTACACTTCCGTCAGTTCGATCACACCATTGGCGTCCGTTTCTATCCCCCATCTGGATCTGAACACTACAAGCTCCTCCAACTTGAGCATTTCATCCCTTCACCATATGCCTCACCACCAGTACCTACTGCTTCACCATCCACAACACCATCACCATAAACTCACCATATCATCAATTCACCTATGTACATACTTTCTACAGTACATGACGCCCTCCCTACGGGGTCACGCGGTTTATAGGATTCCGCGCATGCTCTACTACCATGCACTAAAAATGTGTTCCTCCAAACACGCGTCCACACATCATAATTACATCTCTTTTTATATTTTTCTCTTCTTTACTATTACATCGCAAAGAGGGGAGGAGATGTGGTAACTTCCACGTTTCAACATGTTTCCACAAGTTTCCACAAGTTTCTAGATACATCCCAAGGTCGTGACTCATAAGTAACTCAGTCACGCAAAGTACCCAAAACATAGAAAACCGTAACAAAGTTAGTCTCACAATATTTTGGTTTACTCTTTGCATTCAGTAGTACGGAACTTGGTCGTATCCAAGGACTCCACAGGTAGTGAACCTCACCTCCTGCGCATATTGCAGTCCCCCGTAACAGCCCGTATAAAATAGTATTGGTGTAGGTACATGCATCCCACTGCCTTAGATCAACCCAAAAATAGTCTCCTCTTTCTTTTTCTCTTATCTGCGGCATCAACTTGAGTTCCACCAATGACTACACTTGACTGAAAGAAGCAGAGACATTGTCGTTGCTTGATACAAGCATGAACGGATAGAACATTGAGACCGGGTCACGGACAGATGCACCATTTGGATTTGCTTCGAGGATATCCAACATCGAGCAGTCGATGATGCTACCAAAGGCAACAACTTGCATCATCATGACAAAATGAAACCACCATCGAATGCAAATAATGTCGACGGCCAATCTACAGAGCGGGATGGTGTTATTAGCAACAAGAATGCTCGAATTCTACAAAAGAAAGCTGAACTCAATCTATAAGTACAATCACTTCTGCCGAACTATGCTACTCTTCTTCATCGTCGTCACTGTCTATATCCAAACACCATGCCACCGGATTTGTCATTTGTATCGATGATGCTTTGGAAGAAGCCCCTTCTACACTTTCCACCATTCTCTTTCACATGATCTGAATGCATGTTGACGCAACCTTTAATATCGGTATCTCGAATTGACTTTGTGACGCCATCAAAGTTTCCATACTCGCTAGGTCGGTCATTGCTCGAATCAGAGAGAAACCACAGGGGCGGGCGCTCAGATCTCTGTCTCCGTGATGGGCTATTTGCATTGAGTTAGTTGCTGAAACGACGTCATTTCACTAGTACTGCCGTAGAGAGGCCACAGTGCCAAGAATAAATGGTCAATCACTAAACTAATTACATCTACTTGTAGCCGAAGACTAATTCAATCATACTCATGCCGCACAGCTTTCAAAACGGATACCTGGAGGAGAAATTAGGCGAACGCGCTCGTGGTCTCATAGCTGATCTTATAGCGGCTCTCATAGGTGGTATTCGAAACGACAAAAAGGGCAGATCTTAAAAAGCGGGGCTACCAAGCTCACATCTTCTATGCCATAATATGAAAAATATGTCAGGGTCTTTTCGAGAAATGAATAGGATTGCGCCATCGTGTATGTCGGTACCTTCGTAAAGCTTTCCCAAAGCATTGCGATGGCAGCACTACTTTGCCACTTCTTGTTGCTACGACCTAGGGAATGGGGTGCTGACTCGTCGGGCAGAGAGATGTCTCCATAATTGGAACTCCCTGCACAATTTTTCTTTGCAGTTTCAATGGCATCTTCAAGCAGTTTTTGTTTTCGCAGAAGGTCCTCTTGTTCCTTCAATAAAGATAGAGTCAATGGTAGCAGTGTTTTCTGCTTTTGTAGATCGCCCCTCAGGCGGAGGGCCTCGTTTTTCAATGTATTATGAGATATCCACAACCATGCCATGCATATGAGAAATAATGAAACTGCTGTCATTCTCCTAATCTTGCCGGATGAGACACCTATTTAGGTTCAGGGATAGATAGCACATGCGAGGTCTCGATATGGTCTATGTTCACAGATACTGCAGCCACACTATCTGTTGTGAATGACGATGGATCAAGCAGTGGTGTGACGGGTGACGAGGTCTTCACGATTGGCTCTGATACTGTTGGTACAGAGGCTTCAGGCACAAGACCTGAGTCTCCCGCTGGAACAATGAGCACCCCTATGCTTTGGTTATTAGCATTCTCCACACCATGGCCCAAGAACTCAGATACCAAGCTATTATACATGCCACTATTAATCTCGGCATCATTGCCGGCGGTGCGGTCGGCACCCTTCTCTTCGTTCGGCATCCTTCAATGTTTTTGGAATGAGCAAAGGTGTAGCCGAGTAGCTCCGAGTTAGTATCCAGGCGATTGCAGCACAGAAACTGGGAGGAACATTCCACCGGAATCGTGCTCTTGATTCTTGATTCTTGATCTTGATCTTGATCTTGATCTTGATCTTGGATGTTGCTGTGAGCCTGTGATGAGGGAGATATTAACCTATCAATCACTCCTGAATCACTCCTGAACCTCCTGAATAATCACTCCTGAATCACTCCTGGGAATCACTCCATACATACCCAATCAAAGGTCGTTGTGCACGTTGGTCGTAACAGTGAGTTCTCTCTAGGTTGGTTTATCGATTGTTAGTTGTTGGAGGTTGTTGATCACATTACGATAGATTACGATAGATTACGATAGATTACGATATGTACTACGATAGCTCACGCAATAACGAAGTTTTTGTCCATTCCCCCCTCGCGCCCCCCCGTTTTTTTCCGTCATTGGTCAGTTCTCAGTTCTACCTACAGAGTTCGCTATCTTTCGCTTTCGCTAGAGATCTACTTTGCATTTTGCATCCCACATTTTTTCTCATTTCTCATTGGGTGCACCACCACCACCACACCACACCATGGCACTCCCACGATGGCTCCTCTCCCCCGGCGTCAGCGCCTTCATTAACGCTTGTGCCATCTTCTTCCTATGCGCCAACCTAATACAAAATTACGCCATGTTCCACCAGCATGCCGTCGGGCAACATGCAATGGTCACACCCAATGATCATTTGCCTCCGCCGGTGGAATCGGAACGACAACGTGGTTCAGCAGATTTAAACGCCATCTCTGCCATTAGTATGACGATACCTCGTGGTAAGGCGGTGGCGTTGCCTTCTGTTCAAATATCAGAAGAGGAAGATGGGGGCGTCGATCGTGGTCAGTATGGAGGCAAGGGTGATAAGCCTCATTTGGGTGGATTTACTGAGTTTGATGTAAGAGAGAGAATATATTCAATTCATATTTCCTGACTTTGACTCGCTTTTTTATGCATCCTTCTCGTGTTGCATGTTACTTTTTAGCCACTGGGAGTTTCTCCTTCTCTATGGAAGCATATGGTAAGCCAAATCAAATTCTTGCCCGTCTTAAAGAAACATGTTACCGATACATTCACCAAACATCATCCTTAGGTTACCAAATTAGGAATCAAATCCTTGCTAGATGTCGGCTGTGGCAAGGGAATCTCCACCTCTTGGTTCGTCACCCACGGACTTGATTATGTACAATGCGTCGAGGGAAGTCACGATGCAGTAACACAATCCATTATACCAAATTCACAAGAACATGTGGCCTCGATAGTAGAACATGACTTTTCACGAGGACCATGGTGGCCAGACCGAACCGTGGATGCTGCATGGGCAGTCGAATTTTCAGAACACGTGGGGAGAAACTACCAACCGAATTATCTAACAGCATTCCGAAAGGCGGCGCTAGTTTTTGTTACGCATTCGAATTGGGGAGGATGGCATCACGTGGAGGTAATGAGAATGATTATTTATTGTGTAATGACGCTTTTGTCAAGTCATCGAATGTGTTTTTTCACCTTGGATACCAATGAACTTTTTTCGAAAATTCAGGTGCATGATGATTCTTGGTGGAGAGTGCGATGGGAGGCTGCTGGATTTGTTTACTCGGAGTTTTTAACGCAGGAAGCAAGAGCTGTTGCGATTCAAGATCAAAATAGGAAGGATCTTACGCTGGATATGAAGAAGGATCACTTGTATTTTGTTGGACAGCATATTTATTTGTCTATTCAAGTGTTTATTAATCCAATGGTGGCATCTTTGCCGGAGCATGCTCATTTATTTGCAGAGGTGAGTGTGTCTGAGCATTTATTTATTGCGTGATGCTTAGTTCAAGTGACCGAACGTGTCTTTTTCACCTTGAATACCAACTCGCGTTTTTCTGAATCCAGCATGGTTGTTTTGGAGGAAAAAAAGATGGCAACAAAATTCATGTCGATTGCGCTGATACGAAGAAAGCCAAAGGCGAGGTACTAACACCATTGCCAGAGTCTTTCAGACCGCTACCTCTTAATGATGATATGGATAAAGAATGGTTTGACTTGATTAAGAATTTTAAGACAGGTGGCCGGCCAGCCCAGAGAGCCTCAGAAGTGAAGCATTGATGATTTTTCAATATCATTTCATAATATTGTTATTGTGATGCTGACCTCAATGGTGATAATGCATATGACAGGAAGATGTTTTCAAAATTATGGACGACGGCATAATTCTGAATGTTGTTGGAAAGTTGGAACAGTTCGTTATGTGAGGTTATCATGTCGGTAACTATTTGTGTTTGCATATTATGAATTGATTCACAGTGATCCCTAGTAGTGAATATGATAAGCCTTTAGGATTTCTTTATACTTATGGTAGCCAGACTTGATGTTGTTGTTATAACAAGGAAATCCTACTACTTACGAGGCTTCTTGGATGATAGAGACAAAATATTGTTTACACATGCCGTGAAATAATTATACCACAACCCATTATGTACCAGGCCTGCGTAGTTCTACGTGTGGTGCCGCCGCCGTATATTTTGGCTATAACTTTAGTTAATTTTTTACGGCAGAGTTCGGACCGGGGTCCTCCATCAGCCCTTACCGAAAGATTTTTGCCAGCAAATCTTGATCCCAATCAGTTTTTTTGCGGTTCAATTCATGTCTTTGTCCGTGTGCTTCAACGTATCTATCATCCCATCTCCAGTCATAGTCTTCGAATAACCACTGATCAGCATTAGGTGTCTTGGACACTGTATCCCAGCCATACCCAGCGTTGGCACAGATAGATCCATAATGACTATGATTGAACTCTTCTCTGATTAGAGAATAGCAGAATCCACGTTTGAACACTTCTTCAACAAACTTAGCAGGATTGTTGTTTCGCTTATCATAATTCAGATGTAACGCACATCGGGGTATCGGGTGTGTAAGGGATTCAGCGATAACCTTCGACTTGTTAAACATGTGGCCTCGAAAATGTTCATCGTTAGCCGATGTTGCTTCTAAACTCCAGGCATATTCATCATTTTTGTGGTACCACAAATACTGGTGCATCAAATTGAATTGGGAGTAACCCACTGTTCTGCAAATAGCACTGAAAAGGTCGTCAAAGCAGTGGAATTCTGGATGATGACTCAACATGGCTTCTCGAATGTATTTCAAATGGCTCGTCTTCACTATGACTGGGAAATGGCTCATTGATCTCATCACCTCTTCTTCACCATATATCCACTTAGTGGTTTTCTCTACTTCGTGCTTCCACCACGAGTCCGAGTTTTTATTGGATCTTCCAATCACGCGTGGGCGTCCTTTGTTGTCAAAAAGATCTTCATACAAGACTTGGTTTGTAAATAACGTATCATCATCTAAAAAACCAATGTATTCAGATGAAGTGAAGTTATCCGCCCAAAACATGAGCAGTTGCTGTCGGTCGTGCCCAACACCGCGATAAAGATGACTGGGGACGTCATTGAATGCAATAGACACGGAGGAGCAGAATGGGGCGCTTATATTCTTGAGACGATTGGCGAAGATGTCACGTTCAGCAATCTCTTCGTCTACCAAGAAAAGTAAATCCAAATTGGCACTTGGCCAAAAGAATGCAAGACTTTGGAGCAGGGCACTCTTCAATTCCTCTTCGCCAGCTGGGAACACTGGAACAAATAATTGTAGCTCAGTATCATTCCACGGTCCCACTGATGATGTAACTTGGGGTGTAATTTGCTCTGAAGGTTGTAGCTCAGTGTCATTCCACGGCCCTACTGATGGAGTAATTTGGGGCGTAATTTGCTCTGAAGAAAATGAGGTGTCCCTGAATATGAATAGTGTCAAAAAAATTATGAACACAAGAAAATATATTGATAAGAAATGCTTCGTGCGGCGGGTGACGGAGGAATATTGACCAATTGCAGCCAACGATGATTGCTGCTGCTGTTGATGCATCTTTGTTTATCTGCGTCGTTGATCTCTGATATTCGCTAGATCCTAGTGAATTCGCTAGGATTGATCCCTGACCCTGATATTCAAAAGTGCATCTATTGGCTATCTGCCTATGCAAATTCATGTACCATTGATGACATTGATTCGATAGGGAGAGGTTCTGGAGATGGATGTTGTCGGATTCGACGAGAAAAATCTGAGAGTTTGCTCGAGGGGATCGATCGTACGGCAAAATCCGGGAGACGGGCCGGTCTAATACGATTATTTGGGAGCTGTTGCTATGTTGTGATGAGAGGTGATTACATATTGTCATCGTATGAGATCGTATGATGAGTATTGTGATGACGCAGCAGCGAGCAGCGCTATCGTAGCAGATCGTAGCCTATCGTAGCTCTAGTAGATATTGTAGCTAGCGTCTCTAGCCTCTAGCGTAACCACAAAAGAAGTGTCACAATTCCGACCGAGGGAACAACAACAACGACGACGACGACGACGCCATCAACGACGCCAAACACGGGCGATTACTTCATGCCAATTAAGAGACACTCTCTCCACGCGCCATCCTAAAAGACTTGCCGCAAGCGTCATATTTTTTCATCCAGTATTTGCCGCGTGTCATAATTCATAATCAAAAGGCCAAACCAGCCCGGAAGCGGAAGTACGATAACGAAATCACACACGTCCAACTTCTTATTCTCCAACCTCCCCAAACCACTACGATCCACGAGCTGGAACTCCTATCATAGGGACATTCTTACTGCTACCAACAAATACTTGGATCAATTCTTGAAACCAAAGACTTCATTATTTCGCATCTCCAAATCATCCTACATCTTGATCTACCGTCTACATATGAAGCTGACCGCTGAACAGGCAGAAGGTACGCCCTTCCCAATCGGATGTGAGTACATCCACCCACGACATCAATTTGAAAATTACGCGGCAATCGCTCTTCCTCATCGTCCTAAAAACACCTATTGCCACATGCCCAATAACATGCAGGTCCAGTTTGGTACAATTTTCCAGAAAAATCAAGCAGTGATAATAAGGAAGCAGAAGAGCCGCCAATACTAAAACAGGTGAGTTTGAGTTATCATTATTTGATGGGTTGGGTTTTGTTCTGGTTTCCTTGATACCAATTGCAATTGGGATTTACTGAGTATCGTCATTCTGACTTCTGACTTCCAAATATTGACACTGCAATCATTTCTCGTCATTCCTTGTAGGGAGTTGTCGAGTCTGTTTCATTTAATTATAGGTGAATTGGATATTTACTAACTAATTGGTTTCTCAGTCATTGATATTGATCAATATTACTCATGCATCATTTTTTACAATATCAGTGCAAAGGAGCTACTTTATGAGGTGGTATACAAAAATGAGGATGGCCAAAAGGGAGCCATCGTAGAGGAAGTTTCCGAAGATAAACTGGCATTCGGTGCCAACTGTCCAGTGACGATTGATTGCAATGGAGACGAGGCGGTAGTGGAAGAGGGTACAATATTACTATGCGAGCCTTCATCTTCAGACCCAAATAAAATGCTTTACACCGCCATGATATTCATGGCCGAATCTTTAGCTCGGTATGAGAATGGGATAGATGCAAAGCGTATCAGATATCGAAAAGAAAAGGCTGATGAAAATGATGCTGGTGCTGCAAAAAACAATGCCCTCGTTAAGGATCAACCCTCTGCGATAAAAATCACTGATCCTCCCACTGCAAACAGATCTGGCACAGCTTTGTCAGTGCATCCAGACAAGAAACCAGTCCCTTCATCAATAACCTGCGATTCGGTTTCCAAAAATAGCCATCAGAATAGTGGAGAGAAAGGGGTAGCGAGTAGCAAGAAACGCGATATTGCGCAAGCCATTGCTTCTCCTCTAACCACCCCAACGAAGAATCTGCGAGTAGACACAGCAGCCCGTTCTACCAACAATTTTGGTAACTTCGAACAAGACAGTCATAGATCGATCAACAGCTATAGCCATGGAAGTGTGAGCAGCCCCAAAAACAATACAAGGTTTGAGATCAAGATACCTTATTGGCTACAAAAAAGCCGCGCCTCTCAACAAGATTTATTTTGTAAGTCTGCAGGAAGAACAATCGTCACTTTTCACACGTCTTTTGAATTGTTTCTGTATTTAGATACTCAAATATATATTTCATTGTCTAGTTCACCTGATTGGATCGAAAAACAAGGACAAAATTGGCAAAAGAAAGTTGAAGGATATTGGACATGAAACAAGTTGTTTTATTACAGTTAACTCCACTGACAATCGTTCTAGCTCATTTCTTCATCCACTGACTATATCTGTTGAATGTCACTCCAGTACTTCGGTAATGCGGGATAAGCATTTTGCTCTTGTGAAAATCCTAGATTTGCTCTTGGATTATGTGGGGCGTGATGGCTCAAGGGGAAAATTGCTGTACGAAGTCGCAGCAAGCTGTGCTGGTTCCCATCGTCCAAAAGGTTCACTGAGTAGGGCTGTGAGAGCGAAGGACCCTTTTACGGAGGATTACGGGGAAGTCTACATGACAATAGTGAATTTGCCTTCTGGGGTTGTTCAAGGTCAGGAAATTTTCCACGTGGATTTTTCAAGAGGAAATCCACGTGGAATCTGTCCTTCCCTTGAACAACCCCAGAAGGCAAATTCACTATTGTCATGTAGACTTCCCCG
>JAZGVS010000308.1:0-16789 GCA_037356235.1 Bacterosira constricta
ACTAGTATGGCATTGCTGTCGATTTCTACCATGACCATGATATACTTGTTACCTCTTTGTGAGAACTTGGGGAATTGTCCAGTTTGATCTGTGAACATAGTATTGCGGGCATTATAGACTTTCGTGTATATGTCCCTCTCCTTCTTCCCTTTCATCATGCGGTCACCACCTCATAGCGGTAGAGTGCATAAGTGCAAGGTCCGCGATCAGACACTCGTCCAACGAGTACGAAAGTGCAGCTATATGTGTTACGGTTGAGGTTGACGGACAGTCGGGTTCTCATTCTTTTATGATACGATTACTCCCGCCGTCAACGCGTTAAGATTAATGCCGCGCTTGCCATAAAGTTTACGTGATTTGTTGAGCTGATTTCAATGGCGGTTCTTGGCTTTGTTTCTGATAATTGACAAGAGCTTTGTAAGAAATTTTGCTATAGATTGGTGTTGACAAGAATAGGTGGGCGGTGATATTGTTCAGCGTTAGATTAATCAACCAACGTTGTGATTGAGAATCGTCCAGCTGACGGAGACTTCAAACTCGTTTTGATCGTGTCTAAACGAGTTCTCATCTTAGTTAGGATTGTGGTTTATGCCATACCTCTGAAATGGCCGCTGAAGGAGACCCATCGCTACCCGTTGTGGGGGCGATGATGAGTGACCCAAAATCAATGGCTGCTAACTTTTGGAAGCAGTTATGTGGTGGGAATGAGAGGTTGGCACAGGAAATTGGCCGGTTGATCCGACCTCCGCCTTTATCCGCGTTTTCGTTTGAGGAGGCGGACACGGAGGGAGGAGAACGAGGTACGTTGACGGTGGAGGTGGCGGTAGATACTCCATCGATGGTGATGGATTCCTGGAATTCGGTGAAGGAAGTGCACTTGATGTTGGCGGAGAAGAATTGGTGTTACGCTTCGGTAAATAAGGGAGGGTCGGAAGACTTCAGAGCCTGTACCCTGACGAAAGTAGGGACAGGAGAGCAGGGGGATTGTACGAAGACAACCCATGCGGATGTGGCTGGTAGCAAAGAACCAGTTAAGAGATTGGTGCTCGAGGACCCGCTTGGGACCTATGTAATCGTATGCCCAGTATCCAAGGTATCGGTCACACAGACAAGCTGTTTCTCTCGACCCACTTTCTTGATTAGCCAGTTTCCTCTCCACCTGCGCGGTCTACGAAGGCATGAGATTCTTCTTACCTTGCGGTTTCGTCCTCTGGTATGGAAAGTGTTATTGGAGGCATACCCAGGAATGGCCGGAGTGATGGCTATGTTGGGAATGGATACCGCTCATAATATCGAGCCTATTGCCAAGGATGAGACCCCTTCTCCAAATGCAGCGTCCCCACCGCGATCGTCTGGCAGGTTGGCACGAGATCCTGTGGGACAGGACGTAGCATCGGTGGCGACAGCCACACCACAGCGAGAGCTTGTGGATAGACCTGACGGGTTGGCTTCGGTGTTCAAGGAACACGCAGCCGCTTTGTCTATGGGTAGGAAGAGGGATCCGGCACCTAGTGCACAACGGTCGACTTTCCAGCGATCCGCGGCAACGACCCCAAGTAGGAGATTGGCTTGGGAGGAGGATATCAGTAGTGATGATTCTGACTCGCTTGGTGAGAGTTCAAGGCGTGAACCCCCATCCAGCAAGGACAGTCGCAGCAGCGCTTCACGCATTTATAGTTCAGGCTTGGATGAAGCATTGAAGTTGGTAGCAGACCTAAAAATGCGAGTGTCACAGCTCGAGCTAGACAATGCGGCCAGAGAGCAATCCCTAGGTTTGGTGATTCAAGGGATGCGGAAGGACATTCGTCAGATGAAGAAGGATCGCGCCAGCGACCTGCTCCGCGAAGAGCTAAGGGGCTATTCTTCATCCAACCAACCATATGTTCTTCCTCCAGTTGAGAAAGCGAGTATCGTCACCGAGATTCGTGATCTCATGTCAGTGAATTCGTTTGTAACCCATGCCGAGTTGGCAAACTTTGACTATGCCTCCTGCGCGTTTGTGAACGGGGCTCTTCCGGTCATTCCTATCATCCCTGTACGGCTTGATGCCAGATTGGCCGACCTCGAGTCAGCAGTGATCTCGTCAGGTGGACCCTTTGATCAGTTGAAGGTCCGCCTCAAAGATATGGAGGACCGTCAAATGGGCAAGGCCGTCACGATGGGCGGATTTACTTTCAGAGATGTAACTGCAGTCGAGGCTCTGATCATTGTGCTAGGTGATGATGAGATTTATCGCTTCGCCTTTGACATGAAGGCTCAGATTGTAGCGTGCACCGATGATTTCGTCACCACTGGCGAATCCCTTGCCAGCAAGGCTGCGGCGATTAAGGCTGGTTTTCATTCATGGCAGGCGGCGCGTATGGCGTCAACTTTTGCTATTAAGTTCCCAGAGACGATGATCAAGAAGTCCAACAAGGCTGAGGATGCCATGCATGAGGGTTGGGCATTCACGCCCGCCTTCGTTGGTATCAAGATATTTGAGGGAAACATTGAACACAGTACTCGTGCCTCCCTGCTCAGAAAATTGCGGGACAACAAGGTCAAACATCAGTCTGCGATTGATGCTGAGTTTCCACCCGATCAACCTAAGAATGTTCGGCTAAACTCTATTTTCTCTGATATATTAATCCGCGGCTATGATCAGGCTGTTGGATTTTTGGACTCGCTGGTCCCGTTTTATAATCTGCTCTCTGGGGCAGGGATTAGTCCGAAGGTTGCTTGGAATGACAAGATGCTCACTTATGTGACCGCAGTTTGGGAACGTATCCATTCTGTGCGTACTATTACATCTGAGCAGACCGCGGCCTCAATGATCTTTGGAATGATGAAGGCCACTGATCTGTTGGATGAGTACGGGAAACTAGAATGGATCCGCCACTCTGATGTATCCGCTGCAATGGTAATTACTTCGTTGCAGAGGGACGGTCAGGGCAATTCCAATACTACTGCAAAATTAGCTGAGCATACCTCTTCGATTGCCGCTAACAAGGATGGATGGATGGCGGTCAGGGACCGCTTGAAGAAGTTGGAAACTAAGAATCCTACATGGAATGGATGAGTCGCCGCTTTGGGGGCGAGAGACTCTGGAGGCGGGAAGTTGCCACCAAGGGTCAGTCATTTGTTTCAAGATGATAGGGGCATGCCATCTCTTAGCATGCCCACAATGGGACCTCTCTTGGATCACCTGCAGACTGGGGAATTAAAAGTAAATATATGCAGCAGGCCCAAGGTGAGAGGAGGTAGAGAGTTGGTAAGAGTCCGGGTAATTGGGGATAGGTCTTTTGGTTGGACTGAAGCGGCACAGCTGTGGGGAGCCAAAGTGGAGGTCGTGGTACATAGGAACTACGATAATCACATCCTTAGCGAGACATTCTCCCAGCCTAAGTCTTGTGATATTACTACGGCAGCCAACTCCTTTTCTGACGAGTCGCTATGGAATGGCATTCTACTTGCCACCGTGGCANGGGGAGCCAAAGTGGAGGTCGTGGTACATAGGAACTACGATAATCACATCCTTAGCGAGACATTCTCCCAGCCTAAGTCTTGTGATATTACTACGGCAGCCAACTCCTTTTCTGACGAGTCGCTATGGAATGGCATTCTACTTGCCACCGTGGCACTCATGTCGGATGCTAAGATGGTGGATCGGCTATTTTCATTGTGGCAACCTCTCATCGCCATACTGGCCTTTCCCCTCGCTCTTAACCGTGCTCAGAGGGCGAAGCTCATGCCCAGCCAAATAGATTTATACCGAGTCAAGTCGTACACTATTCGCCATGCTGATATCGGCGGGGTCACTCAGACAAGCTGGAGATTTGTTCATCTCTCTCGCATGCAAACTGAGGTGCTCAAGGAAGCTATCATGACAGCAAGAACCTATGGGAGGTCGCTCCAAACATCGTTGGATGATACAATAGGAGCCTCCCCCCTCAACGTCAAGCTTGAACCCAACCTTTGTATTGAAGGAGCTACCATGGGATCAGCCGTTGTCGGTCACGTCACTCTTAATACGCACAAGTTTAAGGGCGGCAGCGTGGTTAAACCAGTGTACGATAGTGATGGATTGGCGCCCGATGTAGGGTGTTTACCTCCAGTCGAAAGATTCCTCTGGGTAAGGGCTACGAGTGTGAGAAGCCCAGGCAGCAAGATTATTCGAGCTGTCAATTACTCTGAGTTACTTGGGATGTGGGATTACGAGGGCAAGTTGGAATCTCGGCATTGGCCCTGGAAACTACAGCGCGAGGTATTAAATCAACGATTGAAATCCCCGCCGGCCAAGATGCTGCGATCTCTGACCTTTAAAGCCTGTGAACTCCTCGTCCCTCCTGGTGAATCTGACATTCATGAATCACGACAACAACATGTTGGGTTGACGACGGACATACCTTTCAGTCCTCTGGAACGAGGGACTGGGGCCAAGGTCGCGGCGGCCACTGTGGATGATGCAGAAGTGAACTTGTCACAGTGGGCCCTCCCCAACGAGACAGAGGAACAAGCACAAGCTCGAGTGGTATTGAGAAGATTTGCTGCCAAATGGTGGCGTTACTTCCAGGAGAAACAAGCGAGGGAATGGATCAAGCGTCAAATCCCTTCACGGGATGACGTGGAGGCCATGGAAGACTGCATCCGGCGCATTCGAGAGACCACATACTGGTCTTGGTCGCGTGGGAGCAGGCTCCATTTCTACAAGTTTCCCCCAGAATGGCGAAATGATGCCAGAGATGGCGTTAAGTTTTGGCATTTATCGGCACCACCTAAGAGCTTTATGCAGAATATCAAGTCAGAGTCTCGCGAGGCAGAATTGGCCACGAGATTGAAGATCTTCAAACTCCGATACCAATGGTATCTGGAACGAGGGTATACTGATTGTCTTGTACCTCGTTTCTCTGTTGTTAAAGTGATGAATGATGGCGTTGTGGGTGACATCCGTGTGGTTTGGGATTGTACGGCCAATGGCCATAATGATACCCTTTGGGTACCCAGTTTCATGCTACCTACTTTTCAGGATGCGGCGGATATGGTGGTTAAATGGTTGCCAATGCCGGTGGGAGATTATCTTGAGCAGGGCTCACCGGTGGTTGACTATACCCAAGAGGCAGCCACATTTATACCAACCTTTCAGGGGGATATTGATGTTGGATCAATGTTCCATAATTTCCAAGCGCACCAGTCGGAGCGACATTCGTTGGGGGTTCGCTATACCGAGACAGACCCAAACTCGGTCCGCGAGCGTGATACCTTTTTACGATTCTGTGTACTCAATTTTGGCAACAAGGCATCACCTTACCTTGCATGCCAGATGCAATCAAGGATCAATGAGATGGCTATGAAACCGCCAGATCACCCGACGAGTGCTTTTCAATGGGAGAGGGTTTACTTGAATCTACCTTGTTCTAAAAGGTATGACCCCTCATTCCCTAGAGTTATATTGTTGCGCAAGGATAATGAGATGGCCACTAGGCAGGCCACTTATGTTGATGATGCTCGAGTTGCTGGACGTGGGCGAATAGCTACAATTCAAGCTTGTCGTCAGATGAAGTCGGAAATGAACTCCGTGGGCAATCAGGCTGCGGACAACAAATACCGGCTGCCAGACACTACCTCGGGAGCTTGGAAAGGTGAGATCATCCATACGGACACCCCTTTTCCCATGAAATCTACGACTGGGAAGAAGTGGGCTAAGTTTAAGGGTGGGCTCCAGGAGGTATTGAGTAGGTCTCGGGATTCTGGTTTTATTGAGACGTCCACCCTCAGGCGAGTTGCTGGGTTGGGTGTTCATATAACAGAAGTCTACCCTTACGGAAGATGCTACCTCAAGGGCTTCTTTAATGCAATTGAGGCATTTCGTGATGGTCGAGATCTGGATGGCTGGCGACTGGAAACTGCTTTGACCCAGGCTCAACTGCTGGAGGTTAATAACTGCTCCGATGCACAAGCACGAGAAGGCTACCCCTTTCTCACGAGGATCACAGATGAGTTGATCATGCATACGGAGGCCCTCCTTCAGTTGTTTGTGTCAGAGACTCCCCTGGCTTTACCTCTCCGTCCTACAGATGCTCACAAGTTTCGTTATTTTGCTGCCGATGCTTCCGCTGAAGGGTTTGGGTCTGTCACCCAATATCCTAGTCTGGAGATAGAGGGCAGAGATGGCTTGTGGATGCCAGCATTTTCAGAGGGTGGCTCCAATTTAAGGGAGGCCACCGCGCAAGTGAATCATCTCCTTGTGGATGTGAAATCTGGCAAGCATGATGGGTGCGAGATTTGGTGTGCCACAGATAATGCCGTTTGGTCGGCGGTGTGGCATAAGGGGATGTCGACTGCCAAGCATTTGTTTAGACTCGTATTGGATTTGAAGGTCGAATGTCATCGACACGAGGTCTACCTACATCCGTTCCACATATCAGGTGATAGAATGATAGCCTGTGGAGTTGACGGATGGTCAAGAGGCGACAGAGACGCTGGTGTCTCTTTAGGACATGATCTACGTGATTACTTCCCTTTGAATCTTGGTGCCTTCGAGGTGGAAGGACCAAGATTAGAGGATTGGTGTAAGAGTTGGATGGGAAAGGATTACGCACCACCGTTGGAGCCGGAGGGATGGTTCTGGAAAGGCCACCACCCGGGCGTCCATCTTTGGGCACCACCCCCAGCGGCGGCGTTGGTAGCATTGAAGGAGCTGGCCAAGTCACGTCAAAAACGACCTTATGATGTGACTCATGTTTTTATTTGCCAGCGGTTGTTGTGGCAGGAGGAGTGGCGTACTCGCTTTGAGAAAGAGATGGATATTTGGTTTATTTTATATCCTGGCACATCGTGGTCTCACCAAAACTTTGAACCTCTTATTGTTGGAATTTCTTTCCCCATGTTTAGATCCAGGCCTTGGCTGGTCCGCCAACTCAGAGTCGAGGTGGTGGAAGCTGGACGTGCCCTGTCAAAAATGTCAAAAACATGTCACCTACAAGTCGGGAATTATCTGCGCCAACTTTGGGTACACCCGAGGGACTTTCAGTCCTTGCAAGGGAGCATGGTGTGCTGAATGCTTTTCACCTCACTATCTTGATCGATTTGAGACGGCGGTGCCTAGAGACTTCAACGGCGCCACTCTGGCGGAGGTGGAGGACGAAATTAGATTCAACAAAGTTCGTCCGAGCGACCATATCTGCTGCCCATTTCAATGCCCCAATTGTCAGAGTCAAAACATTCGTGATAAGAACCTGACTCAGGGCCGGCCTGCTGATGATGCATTTGAGTGTCTCGTCATTCGAGCTACTCTGGATGCATTTTGGTCACACGCTTCCAAAACTATATCGTCCCATCGTTCAGAGGTGAAATTTATCTGCAAGTATGCTGATGCCCTTGATATTACTCACCCGTTCCCTCGTCTAGGACCGTTTCCATTAGGTCGCCATATGGGTATGCTGCAGGGCATTACATTGGAAATGCGATCTATGGAACCTGGTAAGAAGAAGGAGTTGGTAGGTTGGGGTACCACCAGAAAACAGCGATCTACGTATACTGTAATCTGGGAGGCCTCTCCTGAAAGTGGAGCTGACATTACTCTTTCCTCGGCTTCAGCCCGAGGGAGATATATTGCCACACTAAACCCCACTGAAGGAAGGTGGTTTCAACGGTTGGCAACCGGCATGGGGGCGAGGATTGGTGACATTGTTAGTCAGGACAGAGCATACACGATTGGCATCCTGTTAAAGTTACTGTCTATGTTCGAATTAGAGTGGTCCGACTTGGGCATGGAGATGCCCCTCGAATCACTCTCAGCGTGCATGTTCCTCTTGCTCACATGCCTGGGAGGCATGCGAGGTTACGAGGCAGTTTGGACAGATCTTGCGGCACTTCGCTATGATTTGGAGTACTGTGAGTCAATGGATGACTATTCAGCGGTGGCTTGGCCTATAGTGGGAAGATTCAAGGCTCATGATGGAATTGCGGGATGTTATATGATACCCATTGCGGGGACAACAGATTCGGGTATTCCTTTCTTTAAATGGACTCAGCGTTTCGTTTGTCGCTTAGCCGATGATGGAATCACTGATGGTTGGGCTTTTACCCGCCCAAATGGAGTACGCTCTACTGCGTCTGATTACCGCAATGATATCTTCACTAAGCTTGAGTTGATTCAAGCTACAACAACCCTTATTGACCCTGATTGTAATGTGTGGACTGATTTTGGTATGCAACGATCGGGACGGAGGTTCTTTACCACCCAGACAATCATTATGGGTGTCCCTCCTCATCTCATCGAACTCCAAGCTCGCTGGTCGACTGATCGGGCGAATGGAGATCGATCAGTGCAACGTACCATGATCCATACTTACTCTGAGGTAAGAAATATGAAGGAAACTTTAAAGCTCCCTTCCCAATCTGTTTGAAGGGAATCCCCAGCGGGGGTTTGGTCAGCTCCCAAACATACCGCATGGCGTTCCCAGGGGTTTTCTCTCCGATAAATCCCTATGTTGAAAAGAAGTGGTGGAGGGTACATGCCATCAATGGTACTATCCTTCTCGATTGGCATGTGTGTTTCGGAGGTCATCTTCCTGACCTTGGCTAGCCAGTTTGACGTGAAATCCGAACTGGTAATGGTCTTTGTCGTAACGACATGTGTCTTTGGAAGTCCAACACTTGAGGACTAAACTCTGTTGTTGTTGGACGCTGGAGAGTATTTGGGTGAACCACATCACACACTCTTTTTCTTCATACCTTCGCATAAACTAGTTAGTCGATTGTTTGATTATGGATCTAATCGCATTGCAACGCTACCCACTTCCAACTCAATTGGCATGTGTGTTTCGGAGGCCATCTCCCTGGCCGTGAAATCCGAACTGGTAATAGTCTTTGTCGTAACGATATGTGTCCTTGGAGGTCCAACACTTGAGGACTAAACTCTGTTGTTGTTGGACGTTGGAGAGTATTTGGGTGAACCACATCACACACTCTTTTTCTTCATACCCTTGCATAAACTAGTTGGTTGAATTTAGAACGTTGTTTGAGTCTGGCCAAATTTGGGTTGTTGATTGTTTGACTTTAAGCTACCCGGCTTCATCTCTTGACTCTTGCTCTTGACTCTTGACTCTTGCTCTCCCCTGGGTCCTGGGTTCATTCGCGGTTCATTCCAGCACACGGTCCAAAAAAAGCCGGTGATTCGGTGATGCAACACAATAAAACGAGGACGCATATCTACCACAGTCTACCACACACGCATCTAAAAGATCTCACAATAACAAAATCAACACTCACAAAACAACAATGGCATCAGAAGGATCCCGTGAACTCGAGACAGCAAGACAGCGCCTAGCTGCTGCCAAAACGCATGCGACATCTGCCGCAAAAATGATGGAGTTAGCTAAAGCAATGGTAGAGGCGGCTGATAAGGAAGTGAAGGTGGCCGAGGAATGCTTGGAGGGTGCCGAGAGGAGATGGGACGTGATCATCGTTGATTCTGATGATGAATCTCAGGGTGTTGAAATTGAAAGTCGCAAGACACGTAGGAAGAAAGTATCAGTGTCGCCTGGTGGAAGTTATGGCGGGGATTCTGACGATGAATCTCAGGCCGAGCAGACACGGGAGGTGATTGACGTAGGCATAGATTCAGACGATGGGGAATGTCATTGTATGGTAACTCCCCCCAAAAGGAGAAAGGTATCGATGTCGCTCAGCGGAAGCGATGCCGGTGCCCACGCCAGTGCACATGCCAGTGCCAATACAATAGCGTAACTGTTAGTCCAGATGGCGGTACAGCTGCTAGGTCTTCTACCAGAACAGTAGTGATACCGATCATCATAAGGGAACAGGATCACTGGGGTAATACTATCCACCAAGTGTATGGTACTTACCTAAGAACAGACGAGGATGATGACGGGTTGCCGATGTATCGCAAGGAAGGATTTTGGAATGAAGAGCAGGTGGACTTTGTGATGTATCGCGGGCAGTACGTCATGGATGGGACGGCACGGTGGTTCATTGGTGTTTCTGAATGTACAACACTTTTCGTTAACACATCCAGTGTGAATACTGAACTCCCTCCACGAGATGGCTGGGTTAGGATGAACAAAATGAAGCCGGCTCCTCGTGTAAAAAAGTGCCAAAATCCCTGCTTGTTTGAAGGTTGTCAAAGTTGTAGTTGAAGGGTCGCTTATATACAACACTGTTTTGAAGGCGACCAACGAAAAGTTCACCTACGTGATGGCATTCCAGTATTGTTCAAGCTGAGAAAATGGAAAGGAAAGCAGTTAAAAGTTATGCTATGCCATATGGATTTGAACGGGAGGAAACAAAGGATTCTTGAACTCTTGTCAGCCCTTTTTACAGCTCACATTAAAGCTGTGAAGGTGCAGGTCCCTGCAGCTCACGAATGAACTATTTTCTGCGATTACCAACACCCAAGTCGAATCTGGGTGAATGATGAACACGAGTCAAGTGCTCAAATTATTTCAATAGCTGTAAAATTAACGATATCACAAGAGTGTGCTCATAGAGTGAAATTCCAAAATCGTATGAAAGCGGAATACTTGGACGCTGCTGAAAAACAATTGCAATGTCGCCATACACAAAGGTACGTGCCTCTCTTATGGTACTACGATGCCATCTACTCTTTGTCTCAGAGGCTAATCTTTTGGTTTCCCGTGTGTACATACAATACCATAGCGTGTTACTGCAAATTAATAAATAATAATATAATAATGGGTTACTGTCAGAGGGGCGGGCGGGCTTCAATATCGTATGCTAATAGCTGTGCATTGTCAAGTATAATTAAAAAGCGAAACGAAAAATGCATATGATCTGACGCCCCGTGTCACCAATTGCACATTATCACCGGTAGGATGCATTTTACGAGACATCTCTCCCCCAACAGCAAGACAATACTTGGCGTGCATCATCTATTTATATAACTGACGTGGTACTTTTTCTTGTGAACTCTAGTCCGAACTATGCAATTATATTGATGTTATCTGTACAGGTAAGAAGGACCAAGCAACACGAAAGTCTACCCACAAGTAATGGATTCTGCTGGGTATTCAAACTGGGGGTAAAATTCTATTCTCGCCATCCACCACGTCCTCCTTTTTGCCAACCACCATGTCCTCCCTGTTGCCATCCACACCTCTTTCTTGATCTTGACTTACGACCTTTGCCTTTGCCTGATTTGCTATTGCTCGAAGAATCGATGCTGCTATATCGACCGTTATTCTTTTTGCCCCAATAATCCCAGTGATTCGACCATCCATTTTGTAAGTTTCTATCTTCTTCTTTTATTGGCCTTCCTACTCCTTCCTTCTCTTCGTCGCCTTCATCTAATGTTCTTCTTCCCGTGTCTTCAATTCCATCATCCTCATTCCAAACAAAGACATCATCATCACCATCATCATCATCCTTTCTTCTTTCTGTGTCTTCAACTTTCTCATCCTCATTCCAAAGAAAAACATCATCGTCGTCCTTGAATAATCCATCCCCATGGGTATGATACTGGCCATTACTATCTCCTCCTCTTGAGCCAGTGCCACTACTATATCTCTTGTCTCCATTCTTGTTCGGAGTCCAATCAATATTATCTGCCCCTCGCCTATTATCGTCGGTTGGTGCCAATGTTCTGTAAAAATCAAAGTTATGCAATATAGAGAAAATAGAATTTGAGTGCTACTATTGCTACATGTTGAATGAAAATAAAATAGATGACCATCGAATCATTACTTACGGTGCCAGAGTTGGTTGTAGGGATGGTGACAATGTCCTGCAATATACGACATATTGGACGATTAAAAAAGTAACATGTCAGCACTTGTGTGTGTGTGAAAGTTACATCATCATCCAAATACACTGTACGAAATAAGAAAACGAAAAATAGGAATACTACATGTAACTTACGGTGATATTGACGGTGATATTGTCGGTTCAAGGGATGGACTCAGGGTTGGTTCTAGGGATGGTGACAATGTTCTGAAAGTGCGTGTGTGTAATATAGAGAATAATGTAGAGAAACATCTGTCAGCGTCAGCAGTGCTGAAAAATATCAAGACTTGAAACAATCATGGTATGCAATCATGATAAGACAACCACCCATGTCAGAAACCATGAACCATATAAAACTTACGGTGATTGTGTTGGAAACATCGATGGAGTTAAGGTAGGACTGAACGTTGGGCTTAATGATGGACTTAACGTTGGACTTAACGTCGGCATGAACTCTGGACTCAATGTTGGAAACATCGTTGGAGTTATCGTTGGACTCGACGTGGGTGACTGTTTTTGTGTTTATATGCATTGAAGAAAAGGTTGGATGAGATCAGATAGATGATATTATATACACAAAATCTCTTTGGCTGTCTTTCTTCTTACCAAGGAGGGAAACAATGTAGGCACTCCGATCATACTACAAGGGTATAAATATGTTATAAAGACAGTTGAGTGTATAATTTTGACGCGAGCTAAAAAACACATACATGCAAAATAATAATAGTATTTCACAAAGGTGCATATAAAGGAACGAAACTTACGGCATTTGAGTTGGTAGCAATGTTCTGTGTACACCAAAACAAGAGAGAGAGGGAGAGGGTCAGTATTTTTCCTACTTTTCAAATCAAACAGGACACATGAATGACAAAACACACAAAAACATGACTCACGGAAGAATGGTGGGAAATGCATTACCACCCCAATCATCATAACCCCAATCATCATCACCCCAATTAACATGACCCCACCAATCATCATCATACCAACAATCATCCCAGCTGCTCGAACTGGACTTGCCACCTTTGCCTCCACTCTTGCCTGATTTACCAGTGTCACTACTCGAGCTGTACCATCTGTCAATATCATTCCATCTAGATCCTACTCCCCATCTAGGTCCTCCTTGCTGTACTTTTTGTTGTCCCTGGTGGAAGAGTCTGCCGCCTTGATTTTTATTGTTACCGCCACCATTTTTACCTTTGCCGCCTCCTCTACCGTTGCCGCCACCATTTTTACCGCCTCCATTTCTACCTTGGTTGCCACCATTTTTACCGCCTCCATTTCTACCATTGCCGCCACCATTTTTACCGCCTCCATTTCTACCTTTGTTGCCACCTCTACCTTTACCACCTCCATTTTTAACTTTACCGCCACCATTTCTACCTTTACCACCTCCATTTTTAATCATAGCTTGAGCTGGACTTTCACCATCACTTATGTCAGTGCCACCTATGACAGTGCCACCCATGACAGTACCACCTATGACAGTAGCACCCATGACAGTACCACCATTGCCATTGTCACTATTAACTACTTTCTTACGTCGACCAATCCCCTTGTTGCCATTTCTTCGAAATCCTTCTCTTCCCAATCCACGGTGATTTTCAATGGACGCGGATGTCGTACTGCCCTCTCCCAAGTTCAAGTTCTTTTCATTTTCATCTTTCTCGTCTTCATTGTAAGCCTCTGTTTCTTCTTCTACTGATACTGCTTCTTCCATTGGTATTATTGATGTCACTGATACTGCCTCCTCCTCCTTCTTGTCCTCTTCATGTGTAGGTATAGAATTATAATCTTGACGTCTTGATATCTCATCTGAATTGCTAGCTGACAATGTCACATCTTCTTCTTCTTCCTTCCCTGCGACTCCTGTGCGCTCATCGAATTTGCTAGCCAAGTCAGTCTCCATATTCCTCAGCTCGACACTACTTGAACCTTCCGCAGAGGGCGGCCGTCGAAGCAACGAAATTGAATCATCTTCCCGATATACTTCTTCGTCCAACCGTCGTACCATGACTGACTGATGATGATGCCGTTTTTTACTCCCATTCGTCTTCTTTCGAAAGCTGTCGATGTCGATAGTAGTTTCATCATTTCTATTTTGATCATTCTCTGTAAGATCATTTTGCAATGCTCCTCGCATGTTGTTGTGACTTGTTGCTTCTGACAATGACTGTGAGAGCGCGTGGCTTTCTTCGGAGTCTTTATTATTCGGATCATGTGCTTGCTGATCATGCTGATGCTGATGCTGTTGTGATGTGTCGATAGTAGTAACGGATGCAGTGGCGGTTGCCGCGGCTATCATGGCAATAATGCCCATATTTTTGAAAGTCCGTATTGTCCTCGTCCTCATGATGCTATAGCTATATAATGTAAATAGAATGCAATATATATCTGTCTCAAATGCTCTGGGGGTAGATATATGTAGAATGTCGTCAATAGAAATCCTAGATCACGTCAATGCCATTGTTGTTTTTGATATCGTACCTCTTTTTAACTATTGCAAAAAGCAAGAGGATCAAGAGACTGAATAGAGCAAGAGATTGAATCGAGGAGAGCACAATACGACAACGGTAGTAGTAGTAGTAAGGGCAGAAGGGAGATTCACAAATCGTCGTTCATCGTGCATGTGGGAGCCAAAGGTAATTTTTCATCACAAGACCCCTCTTGTCGTCACAATTTTGTTGATGGAATATTCCAACATTTGTGTGCAGACACGATCTGTCGGCGGCAAATTGAAATTTTGAGTATGCTCCTTCGAAAATTTATTGGTACCAATTCCAAAGTATGTGAAAGTATGGAAATTATGACTCTTTTCGCCCAACGCACCTGAATCTATTTTTTGTATCGCCGGATGTACCATCCATATCGTACCTCTCTATGTAGCCAAGATACCGCACGATACATGGCAATATCTAGCAATAGCAATAACTACGACCTGAACCTCTAGCTAGAGAGAGGATAGGAGAGATGCAACAGGTGGCTCTTTCGGAACATTGAAGTAGCTTGCTGTTGCTTGATGGTGAGAAGCCCACACAACTGCATTGATTGGAAAGCCTTACATCTCTCCGGTGATTCTGCATCGATCTCTCCTGACCAATATCAACAATCAACAATCATAGATGGCCAAAACACAAAGAATGGTACAACATTCAAGAAATATCACGAGGATAATAGTCCCATTACTACTATGCGTGTCATCGTTGTCAAACGCCAAGAATATCGGCGACTCTCCAAGCAGTAGTCAACAACGACGTCTTCGATTGGGTAGCAGTGGAGGATATAATGATAACGAAGACGCAACATCATCATCATCATGGACAGTGAAACAATCAGAAGGAGAGGACGTCGTTGGCGAAGAGAAGGATGATTTTTACGACTTGTCACTAATGACCAAAGAGGAGGTAAGAGCAGCATACAGTAGATTCAACCATTGCGAGATCTCTCTCATCTTCAAATATATTCGCAGCGCACAATCTCACACAATTTCAAAATTACACTCCAAAACAACTTGGACAAATCACAGAAACTTGGATTGATCAAAATGGCCTACTCACTCACTCAATATGGAGATGGTATAAATTGGTATTCGCAGCGTGATAATTTCATTCATACAGTTTTGGGAGATAAGAGCAATACTAGTCGGCGTAGTCAGAGTAGAAGTGCTCATCTTGAGAATAGCAATTATGATGATGATGCATATGATGGAGATTTAGATGATACATTAGACCGACATGAGGAAGTTCTCAACGATGATGATGATGCGTACAATGGACAGATGGATGATACGTTAGATGGTGAAATTACCGATGGTATGATTTCTGGCAACAAGGATGCGTACAATGGCATGTTGGATGATACATTGGATGGTAAAATTGTCGTGACTAGTGCCGATAATGGATTGGTGAAGGAGAACTATAGTATCAAGAATGATGAAGATACCCAATATGGCAAAGAACAAACACATAATGGCATGCTAGCGAGTGACATTCTTATCGAAAAACAAACATCTCGACGACGTCTACAAATAAACAACATTGACGGCGCAGTCTTCGACGGCTACGAATACAAAAAGGGAAATTGTCCCAATGTAGGCTCCCTCGGCGTACCCTGCGCACCCGAAAACATCTCATCACTCTGCAACAAATACGACCGTACCAACGGTTCCTTCAGCGCCTGCCTCGATGCATGCAAGCCCGCCTTCTGTTGTATCCACGATGCACCCCCCGCTGGGAACTTTTTGGCACCAAACTGCATGGCCGATGAGAATTGCTCTCAATACAACTATTGTTATATTGCCTGGTGGAAATTGCACGATACGGTAGGGCCTGCATTGTTTTTGAGGGTGGAGCAGGATGATGATTTTTATGATAATGAATCGAGTGAGATTGAGGGGGATAATACGNGATGATGATTTTTATGATATTGAATCGAGTGAGATTGAGGGGGATAATACGGGGGATTCTTTTTTTACGCAGCTGCTTTTGCATCATTTTGATGATATCGATCAAGTGATTGAGGATGGGACGTTGGATAATGAGTTCAATGCTGATCGGATATTTTTGGATGAGGAGTATTGGATGTTACCGGTTGCGAACAAGGTTGATGTTGGTGATCCTTGATTCTTTTTCTCTATATGCATGGCCTGTAAAATATTATAGTATATATATGTTGCAAACGAACAATGCGATTGCATGGGCAATGCAGAGTAGATAGTAATGTAGACTTCATACACTGACATCTCCTTTACTTTGAGAGAAATGTATGAGATGAATAGATTGCAAGTCTTTGCGCAATTGTTTGTGAAAGCAGTCATAGTTCTAACATTACAATTCGAGAAATAAAGTGCACTATAAGCATGACCAGTTGTTGGCCATGCATAGAAGTGGTCGCTATTATGCATCTGTATCGATCTAAGGTGAGGTTCACTACCCAATAACACAAGAGTATTGAAGGCTCATAACCAGGTGATGTTCACTACATGTGGAGTCATTGGATACGACCAAGGTCCGTACTACTGAATGCAAAGAGTAAACCAAAATATTGT
>JAZGVS010000309.1:0-16277 GCA_037356235.1 Bacterosira constricta
CTACATGCTACATGCTACATGCTACATGCTACATGCTACATGCTACATGCTACATACTACATGCTACATGCTACATGCTACATACTACATCATGCTTCCTGCTCCATGCTCATGCTCCCTGCTCCATCATAGTACATGTGCATGTGATCGATATACAACATGCATGCAGCTGGCACTATGCATCATGCTACACTATACATGCTACAGGCTACATGTTTCACACTATATGCTACTCTATACAATACACGCTAACATTGCTCCATGCTCCATGCTCCATGCTCCATGGTTAATACACCATCCTTCATTACCATGCTCCATGCTCCATGCTCCATGCTCAATTCTTCCTGCTTCATGCTCAATACTCCATGCTCCATGCAAAATGTTGCATTCTCCATGGTACATGCTAAATGCTCCATGGTACATGCTACATGCTACACTCAACACTCTACATGGTCTAGATGCTCCATGCATCAATGCTCCATAGTCCATGCCGCTAAATGCTCCATGCTGCATGCTTCATGCTAAATGCTACATGCTAAATGGTCCACACTACCGTCACCATGCTAAAAGCTACATGCTACATCATGCTTCCTGTTAAATGCTCCATGCTCCATGGTACATGCGATCAACATAGAACATGCATGCAGCTGGCAGTATGCATCATGCTACACTATACATGATACACGCTACATGCTTCACACTATATGATACTCTATACAATACACGCTAACATTGCTTTATGCTCCATGATCCATGCTTCATGCATCAATGCTCCATGGTCAATGTACCATCCTCCATGGTCATGCTACATGCTACATGCTACATGCTACATGCTACATGCTACATGCTACATGCTGCTACGTGCTACGTGTTACATGCTCAATTCTCCCTGCTTCCTGCTCCATGCTCCATGCAAAATGTTGCATTCTCCATGCTCCATGCTACATGCTCCATGCTACATGATCAATGCTACATGCTACACTCAACACGCTATATGCTCTAGATGCTACATGTATCAATGCTACATGATACATGCTACAGGCTACATGCTCTACATGTATATGGTACATGAAACATGCTACACGTAACATGCTTCATTCTACATGCTACATGCTACATGCTGTATACACCATGATGCATTCTACATGGGATGAAGCATATAGCATATAGCATGAAGCATGAAGCATGAAGCATGAAGCATGAAGCATGAAGCATGCAACGTGCAACGTGCAACGTGCAACGTGCAACGTGCAACATGCACCATGCACCATGGTCTATGCTCCTTGCTCCATGCAACGTGCAACATGCACCATGCACCATGGTCTATGCTCCATGCTACATGCTACATGCTACATGTCACCTGAAGCATATATAGCATGAAGCATGAAGCATGAAGCATGCAACGTGCAACATGCTCCATGCTCCATGCTCCATGCTCCATGCTCCATGCTACGTGCTACATGCTACATGCTACATGTCGATACATGCTGTTGCATGCAAAATGCATTATGCAACATGCTACATCCTTTTAGCAGAATGCCCTACATGCAAAATGCAACATGCGATATGCAACATGCAACGTGCAACGTGCAACATACACCATGCTACATGTACCCTCCGTAATACATGCTACATGATCCATGATCCATGCTACGTGCTACGTGCTACGTGCTTTATGCTACATGTTACATGTTACATGTTACATATTACATGATACATTCTACATGCTACATGTTACATGGTATGCATACTACATGATACATACTACATTATACATGCTGTTGCATGCGGCATGCAACATGCTATGATACATGCTACATGGTACATACTACATGATACATGCTGTTTCATGCAAAATGCAAAATGCAACACGCTACATCTTTTTAGCAGAATGCCCTACATGCAAAATGCAAAATGCAACATGCAACGTTCAACGTGCAACATACACCATGCTACATGTACCCTTCTTGCTACATGATCCATGCTACATGCTACATGCTACGTGCTATATGCTATATGCTATATGCTACATGTTACATTATACATTCTACATTCTATATGCTTCATGTTACATGTTATGCATACTACATGATACATACTACATTCCACATGATACATGCTGTTGCATACAACATGCTATGATACATGCTTCATGCTTCATGCTTCGTGCTTCATGCTTCATGCTCCATGCTCTACATGCTACATGCTGCTACAAGCTACATGCTACATGCTTCACGCATGCTACATTGTACACACAACACAAGCAATGCCCCATGCTACATGCTACACATTATCGCTACACGATACATGCATCATGGTCCATACTACGTGCTATGTGCTACATGCTACATGCTACATGCTACATGCTAATGCTACATGCATGCTGCATGCTACATGGCATGAAGCATGTAGCATGAAGCATGCAACTTGCAACGTACAACTTGCAACGTACAACGTGCAACATGCAACATGCAACATGCACCATGCTCAATGCTCCATGCTAAGCAAAATGCCCTACATACAAAATGATAAATGCAACATGCAATGTGCAATGTGCAACATGCAACATGAGCCATGCTCTATGTCCCATCCATGCTCCATGCTCCATGATCCATGCTACGTGCTATGTGCTTCCTGATATATGGCTACGTGCTACGTGCTATATGCTACATGTAACATGTTACATGCTACATGGTACATGGTATACATACTACATGATACATACTACATGATACATGCTGTTGCATGCAACATACAACATGCAACATGCTACATGCTCCATACTGCGCCATGCTCCATGCTCCATGTTACATGGTATACATACTACTTGATACACCGCTACATGCTACATGCTACATGCATCAATGCTACATGCTCCATGCACCATGCTTCGTGATACATGCCACATGCTACATGCTTCATGCTTCATGCTTCATGCTTCATGCTCCTGCAACATGCAATATGCAATATGCAATATGCAACATGCAACATGCACCATTCACCATGCACCGTGCCCTATGCTCTATGCTCCATGCTCCATGCTCCATGCTACGTGCTATGTGCTATGTGCTATGTGCTACGTGCTACGTGCTACGTGCTACGTGCTACGTGCTACGTGCTAACCCTACATGGATACTTTGCTATACTCACTGAATATGCACAACCTGTGCATACTCACACCTTGGTTGTCATACATAGTACTGAGGACCCACTACAATATCCCACCTACTCACTGAATATGCATAACCTGCACATACTCAGACCTTGGTCAGTATCCTACTAAGGAACCAATCTCCCACCTACTCACTGAATATGCATAACCTGCACATACTCAGACCTTGATCAGTGTCCTACTAAGGAACCACTACAGCCTTCCATGGATTAAGTAGGGACTGTAGAAAGGTATACTCTTGGTACTAAAAGAAATACAAAAACGAAATAGATGGTGTGTACTATTAAAACCCATTAGTTTCATAAAAATCAATAGAGCACATATTCCATAGCACTCTTTTCGCCATGTCGACTCCACCCCACTCCAAGAACCCCTACACTGCTTCCACATTTGGAGAATCATTTGATATGATGAGAGATGCTGGGTTACTATCCCAACCAATAATACACTCCCATGATGTCAATCTGGGTCATTCACAACCATATTTGGAGTCAGACACCAATCATACAACTGCAGAACGAAATTGTACCATCAATGATGAGGTGGAACAGGGTCGTCCTCTGCCATGTTTGGAGGCTGCAAGTGATCCTCCAATCGCAATCCAAAATACTACCATCACTGATCATATCGATCTGGGTCCTCCTACATCATATTCGACAGGGACCGATCCTGCAGGTGAATTCCGAAATCACAAACACAATAATCCTTTTGACGAGGGGACAGACAACACTTCTGTATCTACTGGTAAAGCGACTTCTCTTTCTGTGGCAGCAACCACTCCTATAGTTGAAAGCCAACGAAATCATAATATCCCCCAACCTTTCATTGTTGACTGCTCGCCGGAGGCCAATCTTGCTACTCAACTAAAGACATTTGATGACAATGGTATGGTCATTGATTTCAATATCAAATTATTGAAGACTTCGTGCATGAAAATATCACCCACTTTGAACTCTAATGTTGACATCTCTCTACTGGGAAATGTGATGTTCAAGAAAGGAGAAACCTGGGCATCAAGAGGCATTCTATATGATGCCGTTGTTGCATATGGAGAATGCTACGGATTCGATGTCAGTTTAAAGAAGATCTTCATTCAATGTGCTAGATTTGGAAAGTCTAACTACGAAAAGGAATACACTGCTGGTCCTCTCAAAATTGGATGCACCATGCAACTGAAACTGAAGTCATCAAAAATGATAAAGAAGCACAGCAAAAGAGGGCCATGGTACCAAAATGACTGGGATTCTCCTGTTACCATATTAGAAGCTTGCTGCAATCATGGTGGGTATTGCGAACCAAGCCG
Source organism: Bacterosira constricta (assembly GCA_037356235.1). NCBI lineage: Eukaryota > Bacillariophyta > Thalassiosirophyceae > Thalassiosirales > Thalassiosiraceae > Bacterosira > Bacterosira constricta. The sequence continues at coordinate 4,476 of JAZGVS010000309.1, forward strand.
AATCAACCTCTCCACAGCTCGTCAGCGTACTGGCAAGTATACTGGAAACATTAATACTCAGGTCTTATTTAATCTATGCAACATGTACGAACATACTGGCAGACTGACGAGTGGAGTGATTAAGAGTGTTTGTGGTTCAATGTATCCCATCACTCACACAATGTCAAAAAATGATGCATTCAATGTCAGAATCAAGGTCCGACGTCTCCTCCCAACTCTAAGGAAGACTAACTGTGATTATGAGCAATTCAAGGAGGTAGTTAATGACAGTCCTATGCTATTCGGAATTGATAACCAGCTTGACATTGACGACGATGAGGCAAACGCAGTAGCAAAAGAGTTGTGGCTGGAACTCATGAATGACATGGATGTGGTAAAGGGCAGTGAGAACTATTTATCATTTGTCCAATACCTTGACTTGTTGGCTCAGGGTGCCAAGGGATTTGTTTATGAGTTGGCTATCGATACCAATGGAAAAATCATGGGTGTTGTGTGGCAAACAGCCACCATGAGAGATAATTATGAAAGATTCGGAAAGTATCAATGTTTCGACATGATGGGTCGAGCTATTAATGTTCTTCTTTGGCAGTATGTCGCCATTGCAATGTACAATGAACTTGATCAGCTATGTCTGGGGTGTGAGGGCATCATTCTTTGGGAGAGGAAGAAAGCATACCAGTTTATTGCAAACTTTGTTTCCAAGAACACGCCTAAGTTGCCTATGACTGATGTGAAAGTTGTGGCTGGGGATGGTTTCTTCAGCCAGCAAATGATAGTTGAATTTGGGTATAAAAATGCAAGGTACATCAGTGACTGGTATCATTTGTTCGACTCTGGCCTTGAGGATCATTTTGGGAAGGCCTGCTATCAATTATTGAAATCACATCTGGTACCGTTGATCAAGGCAGAATCGCAAGAGCAATTCGAACACATCCTTTCATGCGCATTTTGCATTTTGCATGATATGGACAAGAAAAATGCTGATTGGGAACTGAAGCTACAGAAATTTGCTGACTTGAGAGGTACATATTCTCAATATTGTTTGAACAAGATGCCTGGGAGTCGAGGACGACATGGGTCATCGCCTTCTGAACAAAATCATTCTAGTATTCTGGTCTACTTGAATGATGGGGTAAGGGGAGAGAATAATTACTGTGAGGATCCGGTCACGTTGATCAAAGATTTGCATGGGCGACAATGGCAGCACGTTCAAAAGTGGGACCAGCAACTGTACAAGGAAGACATGCACATGCGTGTTGAACAGACAAGGTTGAATCGCCTGATCGAATCAACACAGTCTACACCAACCAACTACGACTTAAGAAATGCAGCCGGCCGATTATGCAAGACTGAGTACGATAGGTATAAAGAGGAAAGATACAAGGCTGATCATGAATTGGTCATGACCAAGATATACTGTGAAAAGAGGCAATGTGAGGTTTGGCAAATATCTTCACTAACGGATGTGAGCGCCCCACCTAAACTTTTCGCATCTGCTGACGAACCATGTGACTGTATAGTAGCAATTACCCAGGAGTCACAGTGTTGTTGCAAGATCAAGCTTAGGAATGGGTTTAGCGAAGGCGATTTTCAAAAGCGTCATTTCCGACGAACAAGAGTTGTTGGATCTCTACATGGATGGATAGATGACTCTACTAATTCATTGCAAAATAGAACTGGATACTGTGGAGAGGCTCTACCAACCGAGTCCCATCATGATGATCATATCGCACCCCAAGCAACAGGACCCGATCCATCATCGACACATCCGTCTCTCTCAGCCTTGAATCCCAACTTTGGATTCTTCCCACCGCCTGGCATGTCCAGGGAGCCCCAGAAGGCAAGACCTCTTGGAAAAGGTGAAATTAGTAAAATGTTATCCAACATCGTGGCTAGCTACACTTCATGCAATCAAGACACCAAATTCGAAATTTGTTCATCAATCATTCACTTGCAAGATTTGATACTAAATGGAGCACGTTCTCCAAATAGGGCAAAGGCGACAGGTGATTCAACCATACTTAGTTCAGACCGCTTACTATCTGTCTGTGAGCCTTCCGCGAGAACAGTGGTGGAAAATTATCAATCAGCATTTATGCCTAGTAGTAGCATTGTTGGTATTGGTGGTATTGGTATTGGTGTCAATACCGGCGGTCACCAGTTGTCTATTCAAGTACCAAGCGCGGATGCTCGAAAAGGTGCGACAAAAAAACGATGTGAGCAGGCATCAAAACGGAATGCGTCTAGGCCTGGTAAGGTTCGGAAATTGCTACAAAAAGGAGGTGTCGCCCAAGTCGTCAACTTTGGTATTGGAGAGGATGTGGTTGCGAACGCAGTGGCTAAATCACGTTGTTCTTTTTGCAAAGGTATGGGTCCTGACAATAAGATGCATTATGTTTACAGTAGCTGCCCGGAGAGGTCGAAATTGAAAGTCGGCTCACAAGAGTTCATTCTAACAACGACGGAACCAACTGTAAGCACTTCACTCAGTGATCGGATCGTTTATACAATGCCCGTTACAGGGTGTGTGCGTAAGGGAACCGACCAACCTTATGGCCAACTAACAGCGGATCAATTACGCGCTAACTTCATTATTGATTCGGCTATGTGGGCATCTGCGCATGCTGAAGCTGCATGCAATCTTGTGAGACACATACCATTTCTGTGCTTCAAGGTGCGATTTCTTGGGGAAAATGGTATGCCTCTCAGCAATGGTAGTACACTCATTGACGGAAAATGCATGACGAGCCTAATCACACATGATAAGAAGATACGAAAGTTTGTATTTGACTGTACTAGCTCAGTCCTCGGGCCCTCTGCTGTTGCTGGTGATGTTATGGATGATACGGCAATGATGTCCGGTATGGACGATGATAATACTTTAATGATATCAGGCATGGATAGCGGTGTGTTAGATGGGGATGGATCAAACGGCTTGGAACCTCCAGAGTCTATTTGATTCAATGTGATATGTGAAGAAGTATTAGGTGGTATTGGTATAATTGATAAAGTTAATATGATTATAAATAATTGATGCATTAACTATTTAAGAGAAACATTGAATGCCATCTCATGAGCGCCTCGTTTCATTGACGCCCAACCACACCTACGAACTTTGCCTAATAGAGGATGGTTCACAGTGCTATCATCGATATCACAAGCAAAGAGTGGTGTAGTAATACATAAGTTGGTACTGAGATCAAAAGAGCACTTTGATAGACAGAGCTTAGTCAGATCATGACCTCTCCAACAATTCTTAGTCTTTGTAGGATGATGGTCATACACATAGTGGACACACTCGATCGATTTTGCTTGGAGAGCCAGAAAGCATTCATTACTAGCTTTGGCAATATCGTCTTGAGATTTCTTCGTAGCAGAAGGCGATGGGTGCTGGAACAATACATGAATTGGCATATTTGTTTTGGCATAAATAGATCCAAGGAGTAAATTTAGCCCCACTGACATGTCATGGTAGTGGTGAATGACGTTGGAGTTGGCTCTGTTCAAATATGTCGAAGAGAACTTGCTAACAAAGATGGATCTCTTGTCGTTGTCAAGACATATACAAAGATCTTGCGAGCTCATCTCTGTTTCTCCACGTCCAGAGCAGACAGAAACAACAATCCTACTGTATTTTTTATTAGCCTGTTTAGTGTAGCTGTGTATAGTAGATATTAGATGGTCTTGATAGAGAGATAAATAAGGTGAGAGAGAAGTGCTTAATGATCCATGAAAACTGAATGCATAGTTTTCCTTACCATGGTTAACATAAGCATTACTTTTCAAGTATCGGAACCTGGTCATGAGATTGATGTGGCCCCCATTTGGTGGCTTTTTCATACTTAACAGTTGTGAGTGAGTGAAGTTGACATCTTGATGGGAACTGGGAGGGCACTGACTGTCTGGCTTATAAACTGAACCACAAGACGACTGGTAACATTGGGTGGGTTTCATGGTATCAGTTACCTTGCGAAATAGGGCACTAGTCAGCTTTGTGTAGCTACAGACTGCAGTAGATTCAAAATGTGCTGTGTAGAATTGAACAGATTGAAAATAAATCCGTTCTATTTTACTGGGCCTGGAGGATTCAGGCATTGAAATAGCCTGGGGTTGCTTTATGGTGACTGTACCAACAAAGTGCAGGAAATCGGGGTAGTGATTTGGGCCCCAAACATTGGATAGCCCATCCCTCTTGAATCTTGATATAGACCAAGCAGCAGCCTCAGATGGTGAGCGGAAAAGAAGGTGACTGTCTGGCGATACCCATCCAGTGTACAATGCGTAGTAAAAGCGATACTGGGTGGTGGGGGTGTGGGATTTTTTATTGGAATTGTAATGTGAGGTACAATTGATGACATGCTGTGGATTCGTAGAGGGTGGCTCCCATTTTAGTGTTGGTCTGGGTCGTGGAGGTGTCCACTTATGACAATGGCTAGATTTCCTAGCAGTGCTGGTCTTGGATTTGGACATATTTGAATGAAGGTGGTGGTAAACTGTTTGGAGAATAATGTGTGATGTTTGATTGATTAGCCTGAAGTAATACACACTCTATTAGCTACAGAAACGAGTCGGTTTTGACTTTTCTAAGCTGTCAAGAGGTTTGGGAAGAATGACGATGATGCTAGATAGGATGGGGAAGATATACCACCGTTGATACACTCAAAAAAGGAGGCGATTTTGCCTTTTCTGAGTTATTGATAAGGATGGTCATGTCGTTGGATGATGGCGATGTGGGAGCATCATATGCGGTTTTGGATAGTGGAGTGGATATTTGAGGTTCAGTTGATAGTGCGGAATAACGAATAATCTAAAGTGTGAGGAGGGCGATTTGCATAAATCGATTAGGAATGGCAAAAACTATTAATTAATTACCGAGTTTTCGGTGACAGCGGTATCAGCGACAACGATGATAACAAGAAAGGGAGCTGAAACGATAGAATAGAAAGGCGGCTTGAGTATAATCGAAGATGACGAGATATATTGAATCCATTTCGCAATTTGTGCAAAGCGATACTTCCTCCCTCGCTAGAAATGACCAAAACACTTACCAACGACGACGACGACAGCGACAGACGACGATATGGAGGACGATATGGACGAAAGGAGATAAAACGATGATAGGATTGAATTGCGACGGCATGAAATGTGATGGCGGTGTGATTCGTGTTGGTGTTGTAGTTGATTCGTTCAAAATGACTTTTTAGTGGAAAAAAGTGAATCACCAATCAACACCGATCTCAGTTTTGTGTTGCGAATGGCATATACCCGGCCGGCGCGCGCCCAAATATTCATGTGGCCGGCCGGCGCGCGCCAAGGACTTTAGTTTTAGGTTTTAGTTTTGCGCATGTGGCCGGCCGGCCGGCGCGAGCCTAAATATTCATCTGGCCGGCCGGCCGGCCGGCGCGAGCCTAAATATTTTGGCGTAAAAATTTGTTCTTCCATTAAAATTTTGAATCGCAACAAAAAAAGGTTGTAGCTTCGATCTTAGGATGAGACCCGATCGATTAAAACTATACATAGGAATACAGTATATAAGATCCTGGCCTATATCCTGGCCTACTGGAGTCTGGCCTATTAGGACCATATCCACAGGGGCACCCCTGAGAGAACAGGAGATTGACATCTCTATTCTAAGCTTCGTGTAGTGTTGCTATGTATCTCTAGGAGACCAGCAGCGAGTAGTCTGTTCCCCGGGTCTATCTGTTGTCTGAGTGAGGTTGTTGTCTGTTCTCTGGTGTTTCTTATTTCGAAATAGGTTTTGATATACGAAGCTTACGGATAAAAAAGACACAAAAGCGCACAATGACGCATTCCTCGTCTAAATTCTCGGGCGTCAACGCATGCACCACAAAGAAAGAAGAAAAACGCACGCCCACTTTGCAGACGCTATGTACCCTATGTACCATACAATACCAAGCTATGATGATCAGGGATATGATGATGCCATGATGTCTCATGATGTCCTCGCCTCTCCATAGCTCTCCATCCACTCCATCCACGACAAAGAGCACGGTTGCCGGCACTGATAACTCTGCCTGATATCTTCCATTCAGGACAAGCTCAAGTTGTCCCACTCCGCTGCCAACTGCATTGATATTCAGTTGCCCATTCATACCTGCCATTGCCATTATACAATTGGGTCCATTCTCTTTCATAGTCTCTAAGAATCACAATCGTACATCATGTGTCTCACCATAATATTCCCAATGCCGGCGCCTAAAATTGCATCATTCTCGATGCAAAGCAGACGAAGAATATGCAGGCGAAGAATAAATCGCTCTGTTGGAATACTGCTAGTCGTCGCGTGTTCGTTACTCTCTGCTATGATGGTATCTTCCATGTCTTGTCGTCGTGATAATGTCCAACTGAATAAGCCACGATTGCAACACACTGCGTTGCCAAAAACAAAAAGAAATTTGGCGCACTCCTCTGCTTCAAGATTATCATCCGCATCATCATTATCATTATCGCCGCATTCATCCGTAGGAAATAGCGCCTTTATATTTTTACTGAAAAGGCGGAGAATAAATAATCGGCCAGAGCCAGAACTGATAGTGGACAAGTTGAATGGCGAGAGTGCACACACTTTGATCAATAATGGTAATGGTACACCCAAAGTGAAAGTGAATGACAATACTAATAATGGCCATCACGTTCAATATAATCTTGGAGACAAAAACAATGGGCATCATGATCAACAACATGTAAGGCAGAATCAGCTATTGGATTTTGAGAATATAGTTGGAGACGAACCGTATGCTACCATGCATCCTATTCAGAATGCCCACAACACGCTGTCAAACGTATCTGTAGAGAAAGAAATACCAGAATCAGAACATAGTACGCAAGGAGATGTCTTGGAAAGTTCTTTGGATTCTATGGAGGGGAGTGATGACAATATATCTTATATTCGTGTTTCAGATGATGATTTATCACAGAAGGGTGACACCCTGTCCGAGAATGACAAAGCAACATCGCCGATCAATGGAGACAATTCAAATGAAGAAACACCATCCAGGTGGGCCAAACGCAATGCCCGATCAATAGACGAGGGAGTGCGCTTCAAATCCCAGCTTCGGGAAGGGCTCGAAGAACAGACCAAGTTACACAGAGAGCGATTGTTGAGCAACTTATTGGAGGGGGCGATTGGTGGCTTTGAGCTTGAAAAAGAAAAGATTAGGAATGCGACAAAGCCTTTCAAGTGGCTGGGATTTGGTAGGGGGAATAAAGATTCTTCTGATTCTGGGTCGAAAGAAGATAATATGGACAGTGATCCACCCACTGACTCTGCATTTGCAGAAATAGCCTCCAATACAATCAGCTCAAATGAAAAAGAGGTTGAAAGAGAAGAAGAAGTTGAAGCCAAGAATAAGCCAAACAATCGTAAATTTGGAGCTCGCACCATCGCAGGTCTCATCGTGGCCTTGGCACAAGAAGTAGAAGGTCTAGATGTAAAAGTGGACGCAGATGCTAATACTCCCATTTGGAACAAGACTGTGCATTCGATAAAAATTGGTTTTTCACGGCTTGGATTCCAACAGATAAGAATGGGAGGTCTCGATGAGGTCTTCTCCGAATTTGAAACATCCATGTCACCATCGGAAAAGTTTGCCATGGCCTCTAGTTTTTTCAAAGTTGGCAAACCCACTACGGCGGATGAGGCATTTGATAAGATTGATGTGGACGATAGCGGCACATTGGATGAGGTAGAGCTTGCCCAGGCCTTGAAAATGGCAGCCATAACGGGTGGTAATAGGTTTGGTATGCGTTCCAAGGAGAATTTAACGGAGCTGGCGTCACGGCTGATAAGACTGTACGACACCAATGGAGATGGCGTGGTAGATAGAGAGGAATATCAGGTAATGGTGCAGGATATGGCAACTTTGAGGGATGCAAGGTTGAGAGAGGAGATGCATGAACAGACAGAATTGGATAGAATAGGTAATAATGGCGGGGAGAAGAAAAAGATGTGGATTCCGTCTGTCTTCCGTGGCAAGAAGGATGAGCCACTATCAAACAATGCAACAATAGGGGATGGGGATAATATAACTGACGTGACAGAAAACGATGAGTTTTGGGGTTCAATTGATCAATTGGAAGGAAGTATCGTGCTGGATGATCTCAAACTCGATCTACGACGCTTGTTATTCGGAGCCATCCCAGGAGCGAAGAAGGTAAGCCACAAATTGATGCATGCCTACCAAGATATCCACAAATTATTAACATCCATCCTCACCATATCATTTGTTAAACATTGCACATAGATACTGCCTGGAGGGCCACTCATATTAAAACCATTCACAGCCACTATGACAGCTTCCTTCAACAAGGATGATATAATGGACTCTTTTTGGCTCGATACTGGGCTGCGACGTCTCGTAGCCCGCGCCTTGAGCAGACGCGTTAGAGGTTTACGAGACTTATTTGATGGAGCTGTTTTCTATGGCCGATCGTGGAAAGTCTTTGAACAAAATGCACCCCAGGTTGAGGTGGCCAAATTGGAGAATGTGCACTTTGATAAGCGCAACCGCCTCATCATTACTGGCCGGGCTAAGATACAAGATGCCCTAGGATATAAGCATGAACCAATCGAGCAAGGATTTAAGCTGCGGACTAAGATTGGAACACGAGCCAATGGTCGAATCATAGGTGCTGTGTCTGGAGTGTTTATCTCATACTTCTGTCGCGGGTTTACATGATTACAATACTAATGTTTGTCTTTGTTGCTGTCCATAATTCAATCATAGGTTTATTGAAACCAGAGATTGCTATTTTTGCCGAATGTCCCAAAGAGCTGGAAAGAACGTAAGTCATGATTGTATCAGCTTCGTGCGTGTCTAAAAGGGGGTCAAATCATGTCTCATGATATCTCATACTTTCACCTTCTATCACACGCCAAAACTTATCAGTGTCAAAACATTTGTCAAAGAAAAATTTGGATACACAATACCTACTCTCAAACCAGTGTACGCATACATTCCATTGGTCTCTCCTCTGAAGAAGGATGAAAACATGGATGGATTCAACATGGGAGAGGACAATCAGATCAAATCCATAGAGATCAAGAATGGGAAACTCCGTATAGAGGTAAGAATGGATGCAAGATGCTCTGGATGATGCTTCTATCTCGGGTTTACATTTATGCAATACTAATGTTTTTCTTTGATGCTGTCCATAAATCCTTTTCTCTCAAACATTGCCACAGATCAGTGCTTTCCTAAGACCGGGTCGATTTTTGGGTAACCATTACCTGGCATACACCATTCCAAATCGAACGCTCATTCTAACCCTTGACCGAGTCAGAGAAGGCATGCGCATTGCCCGACGAAACAAACGACTGGCCGAATTAGCTGCGCGCGAAGTCCAGCAACTGGCCGCTGCTCAACAGTCAAAAGACGGCGCTAGTGCTGACATGAGCTCAGGCAATCCATCCATATCTCCAGAGGGTAAAGAACGTATACGACGGTTGGAAAAGGAAGTTAAGGCAACGATACAAGAAGAAGCCATCCTACGAGAGATGAAACAAACTTCGAATAAGGAAAATGGGAAAAGTTTTATAAGTCGATTCGTAGAGGGTTATTCTGGGGCTATTCGAAAGGAGCTGGATTTGGAAACGAATGCTCGTCTTTCCTTTTCGATTAGTGATTTTTTTGGTAGCCAAGATAGCAAAGGAGAGGATGACGAACAGGTTGAGAGTCGGGACTAGTATTACTTAAATGAATTGTGTCCTTCTTTCCCAATCAAGAGAGAATTTCAATTTTAGACGTGATAGAAAAGCAGAGACGAAATTGAATTTTAGCATCCAAAGCTACCATCAATAGAGGCATCCTTTGTAAGTTAATTTTGAAGCTGTACATTGTAACATTGTGGTGGCATATTTATTCTTCTCTAGATGAGTGTTTACAACAAGATATTTCTCTAGATTACTTGATATACTGCACATATCAATCACATGAATTCGATCAAATTTCAACCAACAAATCAAACAAACATGAGCTGTCCACCAAATTATTGACCCAAACCTGGAAAGGCTTTCTAGAATATTAAAAGTTGTTGAACCAGAGTATCATGTATATAAGCGATTTCCTACAAGGGTTACATAAACGCCATGAATAGGCAGAAAAGTTGGTGGGTGCATGGAATGCATTCCTGAAAAATGTACAGGAAGAATCCCTATACCTGCGGTGGTAATTTACTTTGAAATGGAAGGCCTCCAGTCTGCCTGGATGAACAATACCTCTTTTCTAACAGGACTATGGAGTTATAGAGCTGTTGAAGTCAAATTGTAAGATTGCGCGACCGTGGGTCAGTTTCTGTAGAGCTACTTGCAAATGCTTCATTTGAAGTGCTGCCTCGTCATCTTTCATTGCACCATCAAGAGACATTGAGATCTCCGTCTAGACCTCGTTGAGTATTCCAGTATTTCACAAAGTGATCTACAGCTCGCTCCACATTATAAAGACCTCACACCAAAGAAAGGTAAGTTTGCACCCGCCATCACACTCACTGGGATATTTCTCTTTCACCCTGACATTGCCTCGCTTTTTCTCCACGTCAATTGCATCGAGATCTGACTCAAAGTTAGCCATGCGTTGCTTTGGATCAGGGGTTTACTTGGAAGTTGTGTCCAGTGCAGAACAGGAAAGTTTTTTTTGGAGGTAAGGTTCTGGTAAGGTTGTTCGTACTTCTTAGCCACTGTCAATGGGAATCTTAATGATTTCAGCGAGGGATGATAAAAGGAACTTGGGTCGGCTTCCATTTTGCGAGAACGAGAAGATTCACTTGGTGACCCGAGAATGAAGAACCAGGCAAGTTGGTGTAAAATACCAATCAAGACGCAACGTGGGTCCTCTACAGCTAGCGTAGCATCAAGTTCTTGCATTTCTTCGAGCGCTACTTTGGGCGTTTCAGAAAACAAAGCCCATTCGGAAGGCTTGAAAGCTCTACTTGATTGGAGATATCCTTTTTTTCATGAGAGAGACCATTAAAATTGCTTGACACAAGTGCATCTCCTAATGATATCAACATTTTTACATTTATCTCTTTTGTGCATTTAACCATTGCGTGTGGACGCTGGCCTGGACTCTACCATATCCTCCTATCCCTATCTACAGCTGGTCCAATCTGAGTCTTGTCGTCCTGCTGTGACAATTGTAAGCAAGACCTATCTCAATGCTGGACTAACAGCCCTAAACCTTGGCGATCCATCATCTTTCATAGGATACAGGGGCTCAGATGAAAATTGTTCAGTCATTCGCACCCGCTTCGCCTCTTGCAGGGAGACTCTCAGCATCTGTTGCCGAGGACTCGGTGCAGCGGCGTTAAAGTGACAGTCTTTGAGAGTCTTAGTCTTCGTTGATTGACGGTGTTGGCGCTCGCTCTCTTGATCTTGCTCCAAAAACAAGGCCGCCGCTCGTGCTCGCTCTCTTGCCCACTTGCTATTCTCGGCCGATAGCCTCACCAATATATCCACATCGGCGGCGTGAGGAATCCGGGACATCTTTTGCAATCGAGCCTCATTCGCGACTTTCTTTCTGAGCTTTCTCCGTCGTAACATATATTCTTCCGTGAGTTGAACTGTGAGGTGCTTCTCAAGTCCGAGGATGGCGCTGGCGCTGGGTGATTGGCGCTTCGAGATGTGCAATCGGACCATTCTTATGCAGCTCGTCATATTGGCCTTGAAATCGTTATATTCGTCTTGGGTGAACCAGAGCTTGTCCCGATCCGGGCTTCTGGAGAGGTTGGTTACTAGAACCATTTCGCTCGTAAGGGAGAAGGTGACTTGACGGTGAGATCTCATAA
>JAZGVS010000310.1:0-16180 GCA_037356235.1 Bacterosira constricta
ATCATTGGTGTATCATATGGTGCAGTGGCTTTGTCATAATCAAAGCAGTACCATATCTTCTTCTGGAATGGCCTTATTTCAATTGAACCGTCATTATGACGATTTCCCTTCAATGCATTGGATACAGAGTTGTTGGGCAGCGACGGAAGGCCTCCAGCTTCAAGCAGACCTTGTAACTCTTTGGCTTTGTACCAAAGCTTCCTATTTGGATTCGGCAATCCGCATCTTAAAAGGAGACGCAATTCCTCTAGTTTTGATGATGCTTTCGGGAGAAGAGTAGCAGCGAGTTGAGCGCTCATGTTGGAATTGATAAACAATGGTCCTATCACATGAAAAAGAGTAAATAAAATGTGAGAATGAGCAGACATCAGTCGACAAATTGGTCAAACAAACCTGCCTAGACGACTACGATGCGGCACGGCGTGACCGCTCATGATAGCGGTCAGGGAACAGCCCAATGTATAGTCCCTCTCACCAGGAATATTATCTAACCTCGTGCCCCCAACTTTTTATTATGTCATAGGGCAATACATTGACGTCTGTGTTAAAAGATATGGACGAGAGGGGTAGCCCACGTAGGATGGATTTGCAAGAGCGGAAGAGGGATGTGATCACCATGGGCGTTGCATGCTATGTTGTGCCTGAGGATGTTGCCAGCTGTCGTGGGGAGACACACGAATTCTTGGGAAAATGCTGACACGTTCATCCAGATCTATGTCCACGTAGGAATAAGTATTATCTACAGAAATGGTCTATCGTTCATCAGCTCCGATTTAAGATATAAAATGTCTAGTTCTCTTCCCCCTTAAAATGGTTTGGATATCTGGATAATATATTCACAGCCCAGTTAGTTGTTTCCAAAGGGGACTTGAATAATCACGAGATAACGCGCGCGGCGCGCCAGAAAAGCGCAGAAATCCGAAATGAACATATTTTAGCCCTTTCTTGGATACATATTATTTTCACCCGCCAAATGGAATAGGGAAGATCCTCGGGCAAAATTACCCGCCGGTCTGCGTCTCGTGCGTACGTCATTCAGTGCATCTTTACACTGTCTCATCTCACGCGACGCACAGCCGCACAACAAGACTTAGATCACAACAAGACATCACAGCCACCAACGCCAACTGGCAACGGAAGAAGCACGGCGGGCGCCGGCTGCACCGACAGATGCAGCACCGTTCAACGTTGAACGATGCATGCCCTCCTCGCTCGCGCGCCAAACCCAATAGTCCGAAGCACTCTTCTTTATCTATCGTAATCTTCTAATCAAGGCTTGAACTCCCAGCCCAGTATTAATTATTATACTCGGATCGATTGAATAGAACACCATGAAGTTTCACGTAGCAGCACTCGCGACGGCTCTCTGCCTCGCCGTATCCCCAACAACAACGGCTTTCACCTCCATCCACCATTCGTCTACCCAATCCACCACACAATTGCACGCCAAACGAGTCTCCTTCAAGGAAGACTCACGCAAAAAGCTCGTTTCCGGAATCAACCAGGTGGCCAACGCCGTCAAGGTCACCCTCGGACCCAAAGGACGCAATGTTGTCCTCGAGCGTAATTACGGCGCACCCGAAATTGTCAACGATGGAGTCACCATCGCACGTGAGATTACCCTCGCCGATCCCGAATGCAATGTTGGAGTCAGACTAGTGCAGGAGGTGGCGTCCAAGAGTGACAGTAAGGCCGGTGATGGTACTACTACTTCGACCATTATGACTCAGGCTATTGTGAATAATGGTATGAAGGCTGTTACGAGTGGTGTGAATCCGATTGCGTTGTTCGCGGGGATTAAGAAGAGTGCGGGTATGGTTTCCGAGAAGGTTAAGGAGCTTTCGAAGGTGAGTTACTGTGCATTGGCATCTAGGTGTGGGTGTGTTGTTCAGCTATGGAATTCGAATGAGAGATTGAGTATGCGGTGAAAACTCTTAGTGTCAGTTGAGGGGTCGTTTCTTTTGTTGGTGCTTTGCATTTAATAGCTCTGTGCTCTATATAGGGTGATTGATTTGGGGAGATTGTATCTAGTCTCCAGTCCAGGTCTAGTTCGTCCAAGCGTCGATCATGGAGTTGGATTGCTGTAGCGTGAAACTTCCCTATTCAAATGAAATGCTGTCTAGCAGAGTTAGCTGTGGTTAATACTTGGCGATTTTCTGTTTTATGTGAATTGATTTCTACTCGCTGCTTACTCACTGAATCTAATCCTTTTTATCACCTAAAATCACACGCAGGAAATCAGCGGTATCGACGACCTCCAATCCGTAGCCACCATTGCCTCTGGCTCCGTTGACATGGGCCGTATCATCGCCCAAGCCTTCGACAAGGTCGGCGAGAACGGCTCCACTGTTATCGAAGAATCCCAAACCCTATTCGACGAAATCGAATTCACGGAGGGCTTAACCATCGACCGTGGATTCATCTCACCCTACTTCGTCAAGGACCAGGAACGTCAGGTGGCCGAGCTTGTGGCCCCACGCGTCCTCGTGACCGATGCTAAGATCGACAACGTGAATGAAATTGTTCCACTTCTCGAACAGTTGGTCAAGACAAAGGAGCCTGTCCTCTTGATTGCTGAGGATGTCACTGGTGATGCTTTGTCGGCATTGGTTGTGAACAAAATGAGGGGAGTTCTTGATGTCGTGGCTATTCGTGCCCCTGGTTTCGGACAGCGTCGTAAGGCCTACCTGCAGGATATTGCCATTGCCACCGGAGCCACCTACGTTGCCGAGGAGGTGGGCATCACACTCGATTCAGTCACTACCGAGATGCTTGGAACGTGCGATCGAGTTGTTATTGCCAAGGAATTAACCACCATTGTCACGGACGGAAAGCAGGACGAGGCTGTCGCAGCTCGTATTGCCCAGATTAAACGCGAAGGAGAGGAGGCTGATACCGACTTTGATCGCGATAAGGCTCAGGAGCGCGTGGCTGCACTTGGTGGTGGCATTGCCCGTATCAAGGTCGGTGCAGCGACCGAGACGGAGCTCAAGGATAAGAAGCTCCGGTACGAGGATGCTCTTAACTCGGTCCAGTCGGCGCGAGAGCTTGGCATTGTCCCTGGGGGTGGGGCGTGCCTTGCATACATTCAGTATCAATTCACCGATGAGATTTTGGCGGCATTTGATGATGAGGATCAGAGAGCCGGTGCGGCCATTTTGATGAAGAGTTTGAGTGAGCCTTGTTGCCAGGTTGCGGAGAATGCCGGTGTTGAGGGGGCAGTGGTGTTGAATAAGATTTGTGAATTATCGGCTGAAAAGGGGGTGAGTCATTGTTATGGTTGATGCACTACTGCCTAGAGAGTATGCTATTCTGTTCATATTTTTTTCCTCATTTTCTGTCTCACGTTATGCAATTTGATATGCACTCTCATGTCGTTCATCACTAATAGTTTGGTTACGGATGGAATGCTGCCACCAATAAATATTGCGACTTGATGGAAGCTGGAGTTCTTGACCCGGCGAAGGTCACAATCAATGCCATTGAAAACTCTGCAAGTGTAGCTGGTCTCGTGCTGACGACTGAATGTTTGGTGACAGAGATTCCCCAATTCGAGTCGGAGGATGACATTCAAAAGAGATTTGATGCTGAGGGTATGGGTGCTGGCATGGGTATGGGAGGTATGTAAGAACTTCACATTAAGTAAATGGGGAATGAGTGCTTAGATTAACCATAGCTCCTTAGTTACGAATGAGCGCTTTGAGGATGGGTACCTATTTAGTGGCGAAAACCATCTCTCTATAAGTGTCGAGTGTCTGGTTAGTTGCAGGGAACCAATTTACAATTGATCATATCTATCATTAAGTCAGTGCATCTCCAACGTGAGCCATATCTCACTGGAGCAACATTCTGTTTAATGAGTTTTACCCTGATTTATCTATCATTCAATACATATTACCACTACATCTCTAGTCGCGAAACACACCTCGCTTTGATGTCAATACCTCTCGTTCAGACGGTTCTAGATTCTGATGCAGACGTTGTGGATTGTGGAAGAAAGATTTTTCCTCGAGAGAATCTTTGAACGCTCTGTTCAAAGCGAGTGAGCAAGCAAGCATGACGGTTATATAGACAAATCATCAAGACCATGGGATAATTTGGCAACACACTTACCTTGCATAATCAACGGCATCTTCATTGTAAATGTCAATTTGCCCATTAGCTTGACAGATACATCTTTACATAATTTGTGCAGCTTGCCCACAGCTTGGCCTCCAGCCCGTTGGGCAGAGAAGTCACTTCCAGTTAGATAAGTGAAGAAGTTAGTGCAGATTAAAACAAATGGAATTCCAAAGCAAACATAGCATAAAACTCACAGCTTAGTCCTGTGCCTTGCTCAACCATACAAATTATTTGGACTGCTTATTCACATAATAATATGTATTCATGTATTCTCGGTGGTACTTTTCAGGCACAGGGATTGCTGAAGTAGTGTTCCATCGAACATAGGTAATACGGAATTAGTATATATAATGGCGCGCCTGTGACACCCAAGATATTACACATCATGATGTGAATTCTGGGTGAATAAAAAAATCTCATCCGAGGCAGCTCTCAGACTCAGAGGCTCTCAGCGTGCTTCAGCATAGTTCAGCATCATCTATCCATCATATCCTTCATTCCCCAAACCAGCAGAGCGGAAGATATCGCCTCTTGGATAGAATGAGATCGCCAGCAGCGTTCTATGCGGGGCTGGCGGCGATGGTGTCTGCGGCATCTATCACGTCGGCGACTTCGCTTCGCAGAAGTGCCGACGGAGCGGAATCGAGCTATTATAACTTCGCCAGTTCTTTATGGCCCTTCCATAGCGCTAGCGATATCAAAAGCGGAATAACATTCAAACGGACGGAAACATCGTGTCCCCTTTTAATGGAAGAAGCGACAATACAATTACCAAGTCGATTATCACATATTGTCATGGGGTCAATAAAATATCTATTGATATCATCACTCTCATTTATACCAGCACCAGCACGCCTACTCCAAATATTACCTCATGCAATCTTTGATAATGGTCACTGCGAGTCCAGTGATGCTTTTGGAGGAAACATCTGTCACTATGATTGGGATGATGACATCACAATTAATTATGATGGCCAGCTTGGTCAAGAATTGGATAAAGATGTTTATGTTGAAATGTCGTTCAAGGTTAGTGTTTACTTGATCGATGTGTGCCCCCCGTCCCCTTGATGTATTGTGTATTGTTGCCTTTTCCAAGTTGATGAAATTCATTCTTACCAAAAAGTAAATTACTCTGCCTTCATCTTCTCACACAAATACCACAATCATTTTCAGATTGACAGTCTACTTCATCATACACAAACCTGTCCAATCTGTGGGGACATCCCTTGCATAATATCAGCCCTGCCAAATTTGAGCTGGTCTATCAAATTGCCACCGTGCCCTCTGACAGCGGACATGCTATCTGGGGAATGGAGAACAAAATTGCCGAAGAAAAATCCGGTACCCCCACTGCTAAATGGTGAGAGCGGCACGGTCGTGGAGGGGACTGTGTGGCTTAAGAAAAGGAAGGACCATGACGACGAAGGAGATGTGTTGATGAAAGTGAAGGGGACTGTAAATTTAAAGTAGTGTGCGTTGATAGGCGTTGATCATGTAAAATAAAAATGTACGATAACAATGAATATTTTATTTCGACCCATTCAATTCATAGATCCAAATACGCAGCAAGTGCATGGGGCCAGTTCTTGTTTGTAGTTTTATGGCTAGCTTTCCATCTCCATTTTCCACACGCAATTCTAGCGATTCTTTCTAACCCTCCATATCCATCTCCTCCACACCCATGGGGAACAGAACAGCTACCCCGGCGACTCTATCCAGATTATATATACCTAGTCCCAAGATGGCATACCAACATATACATCTCAATAATATATTTACCCAACCAGCAGCATTTATCCATTACCAGCAGCGCTAACCCGTGGAATATCATTGAGCTCTGTCAATTTGCCTAATTTTTCATTGAATTCCTCCACGCGCTCACGATGACTCATGCTGACGACTTTCTCCATCTCCTTCCTCTCCCGCTGCTGTTTGAATTTGTGAGACTTCTTTTCTGCAGCAGTCCAATCTTCATCATCGCTGCTATCATGTTCTTTCTTGGTGGGGAACTCTTCATTATCACTGTGATCGCTTCCAGACTCCTCACGCCGCCGGGACTGGGCCGACGATGATGGTGATGCTTTTGCTACCGCGTCGCCATCGCTAGATTCCGCGAGGCGATGCTTTGACTTCTTGGACCTTTTCTTAGACTTTTTCTTGTCGCCTTTGAGGTTTAGTTTGCCGCCCGTGAATGCGCCTGTTGATTTCGCCATTGTAATTAATATTGTTGCTGATTCAAATACCGATAGCAATAGGAGCTACTTGAGACTTGAGGCAGCGCAGACAGAAAGTGAGAGTCGAGAAGTCGCGAGTGGCAAAAGTCAAAATCTGTCGAAATCCGAATCGACCGCCGCGCCGGCCCGCCCGCCAGTCAAAAAAGGCGGGACGAAACCCACAACCGCAACTAGAACCCGCGCCGCGCAACTCGCAACGCGCAACTCGCAACTCGCAACAACTCCAAATCAAAGACCAAAGCAGGCCAAGGCCAAAGCCACAACAGCACCAACAACACGACCCAACATATCATTGACACCATGCCATGGTACGAACCTGCCAAACTGGCACCTCCCACACCCGCTCGCAATAGAAATGACAACGTCGATTCGGAATGGAACGACGAGCAGGGCAATAACTGGGGCGGCGGGAACGGTGGTGTCAATCACCATCGCCATCACGAAGAGGCAGTGGACGTGCATAGTTATTTGGACGAGAAGTGGGACTATTTCCCTCGCGATACCTCCTCGTCGGACAATCGACATGACCAACAAATACATGACCGCCGCGACTGTCTCAACAACTTTGATGGGTTTCAACATCAGGTGGAAAGTCAACTAGGAAGCGTATTTCCATTCGCGGACTTTTCTTCTTTGCATGATTCCACGCAGAATAATTTTCAATCGCGCCAATCGTCATCATTATACCATTACGATAGGAACGCGTCTTCTATGAGATATGGCATGAATTCGTCTGAGGGAGGTGGCGAGCAATACGGAAACAATCAAAATGAGCATCCCAACCCCAACCTCCAAAATGAGGACGGGAGCAATGCCAATGCTGGTATGGCGGTAGTTAGCAAGGCAGCGCAGTTTTTTCATCCTCGTCGAGTCATGCCATTGATGCCCTATAAATCTTTCTTTAGTCCGTTGCAGTTTCCAACTGAGGGAGAAGAGGTAGCACAACGCAAGCCATCTTTGGACAATCACGATATGGGGGGCATTGAACATCACGCACAGCAGGAAACATCTCATAGCTTGGCTCCTCGTCAAGAGTATGCCCAGCAACAACAGCAAATATCGGCCGAGCAAATGGCTAGTAACCAAGTTCAAAGTCTTGAACAGAGACGAGAAATCAACAGAGAGGAACAACCGAG
The DNA here is from genome assembly GCA_037356235.1 of Bacterosira constricta. Lineage (NCBI taxonomy): Eukaryota > Bacillariophyta > Thalassiosirophyceae > Thalassiosirales > Thalassiosiraceae > Bacterosira > Bacterosira constricta. The sequence continues at coordinate 7,493 of JAZGVS010000310.1, forward strand.
ACAAGGAAGCAACAATGAGAAACCTACGTCTGGCCTAAAGTCTATACGACTTTTGGATAAGTTTGATGCCAGTCCATCCAATGACCCTTTCAAAAATCAAAAGCAAACAAAACTTGTACAAGATTCGATGACTGGTCAATTAGCGTCAAAAACATCTCTTGATGATTCGATTCCTGGGAAGAGAAAGAAAGGCAAGACTTGGGATGAATATGCTGGAAGGCCCACGGGCGATGACAACCAAGGCAAAGAGAAGGCTAAAATGAAGAAAAAGAGCAAGGCTAAGAAGCAACCAAAACAAAGTGAGAATGGCATTGGTGCGTTTTTGACCAAGGGCAAGAAACGGTCAAGTAATGAGTCCCGAGAAGACGACGGGGCTAGCTCTGACAAGGGCAAATCCAAAACAGCAAAATCGAAGAAGCAAAAAAGGAGAGACAGTTCACACCACAACTCTGGCACTGAACTAGAAATCCCATCATACGATGTGGAAGATGCTTCCATGCCTAATGATAGTGGTACTCCTGCATTGTCCGAAAAAGACTTTATCGGCATTGAACAATTCGGACTAAAAAATGCTGCTCAATGTATGGAAGGTCTCCAAGAGTTCTTGGCTTTAGTAGGGAGACAGAAGCATGTTGCATTTACCATGCTCTTTTTAGATCCTTACACGGGGAATTATTATACGACTTCAGCTTCTGATTGTGGTGCTGATGGCAGAGGTGGAAAGAAGAAAAAGGCTGCTCGTAGCAACAAATACAGTCAGCACAATCCAAAATCCCAAGGGTATGAATGCACAACTCCATTCTTGCCCACGAGCAAGAAGTATTGTACCCCGAAAGGAGATACATGTACAGCTTGGAACTGTACATGTGACAACCAAATTCGCGCAATGAGGGCATCATCGTCGTTGTTGGGTGCAATGTTTGTCTTCCATTCTCGCGAGAATGGTGGGGACGACAATGCTGGTGGTTGTGGTAAATGGGAATGTTTTATACTGCCGTTGGGGCCCACAAGCGACCCCTCATCTCAGCAAGGAGTGGAATGTCCACAAGCAATGTCCAGTTGGCCAGTCTTTCCTTTTTTCTGCGATGTCAGCATATCCGATCGATGGAGCGCTCTGACAGCGTTACTGCTTAATGAAAGTACAAAATTGTGTAGTTACAATGCAACTGTATCGCTTCTGCCCTTTTACCATCATCTGGCCAATGGCACCCATAGTGGCGGCCTGAACTCAAACCAATTTTCCGGCGAACTCCCCATTTGCAGAAATGATGATGGATATCTGAGGTCTATTTGGGATCTGCGGCTTGTATCATGGATACTACGACCACATACTACGGATGCTGAACTTGAGTTCGGCCAGTTTCTCGAGGGATTCCATCATTTGAAGCCAGACCATCAACAAGCTCCAAGCAGTGACATGACAATCATAATGCAGGGACTGGTAGAGACAAAAAACAACTTGGAGCTTCTTCATTCATTATTTCCAGTACTAAACCAGCAATTGGTTAATGGAGGAATGATAGATGCATTGGAGCATATAGAGGCACCAGTACAGTCGATCCTAGCATCCATGGAGAGTCGAGGAATAGGTTTCCTTCCAAAACGCCTCAAAGACATTGAAGTCAAAGTTGGGTCTAGAGTTCAAGAGCTGGAAGATCAAAGCCAAGTGATAACCAGGAATCCAGATTTTAAACTGTCTAGTCCACAGCAAGTCTCGAGCTTTCTCTTTGACGATCTCAAGCTCACAATACCAGCTGGTCCTAAAACCAAGGCAGGCTCGTCCCATCGTTCTACTTCAAAAGAGGCCCTCAATGCTATCAAAGCTGAAATGTTGTCGCGCACCAGATCTTCACCTCAAATCATTGATATTATACTTGAGTTTCGTGGACTGAGTAAGCTGCTCACAACCTATATTCGACCATTACCCAAAGTATGCAGGAGGTTAGGAGGAAGTAAAAAGAATAACAGAATATATCCCCAATGGATGCAAACTGCAGTGAGGACCGGCCGTCTTTCTTGTCGAAAACCGAATCTACAGCAGATTCCGAATGTTGGAGGTAAGTCTATTGCTGGAACAAGAGTGGCAGTAGTTGATTGTTCCATCACACATGTTATAATTTCTTTCTTTGATGGTCTGCATTCACTATTCAGACTAATTTAATTTTGTTTTGATTTCAGCATATGGTGTCAAACCGCGCAATGCCTTTGCCGCCGAAGAAGGTATGTCTTTATTTGCGTGCGATTACAGCCAAAAGGAAGTGAGGATACTTGCGCATATGGCAGGGGATGAGGCTCTGATCTCTCTCTTCCGAGGTGATCCCAATGTAGACATCTATAAGCAAATGTCGAGCCTGATACGCAACAAACCGATTGACTCAATTACGGACATCGAGCGTGCGCAATTCAAGCAAGTCACATTAGCTATTCTTTACGGCATGGGTCTCGACGAAGTAGCCAAGAATCTATCCATCAGCAAAAACAATGCCAAACAAATGACTAATGATTTCTTCCGACGGTTTCGGCGGCTCAAAGTGTGGATGGATGAAACAAAGGCATATGCAAGGAGAAAGTCGTATGTCAAAACGATTGCGGGCCGGAAACGTTATTTGGATGATATCAATAGTGATGACAACGAAAAGAGGAGCAAGGCAGAAAGACAGGTGAGTTTGAAGAAATTATAGAAATAGCAGTATTCGTTATCAATTATCACATGATCTAACTTCTAGTTCATGCTACCCAGGCAATAAACACAATGATTCAAGGATCCGCAGCGGATGTGATGAAGAAAGCAATGATTAATATGGCCACCAATCTTATGTCTTGGCGAGACTCGAGCAGCCGACCACGCATGCTGTAAGTACAAAATGAATATTCACATTTACTTATCTTGTTAGTCTAATACAATGGTTGGCAGTATCAGCTACAAAGAGATCAAAACTCAACTCGAAGTCATTGCATTTTTTCTAACCCCAACATTGCATCCACCATCACCAGACTCAATATCCATGACGAAGTCATATTGGAACTTCAATTCAATGAGCTTGACATCAAGCGACTACAAAAATTAGCATTCCAGAGTTGTTGTGCTGATTGTGAACGTGATTTTGGACTCAAGGTAAAGACAGCTGAACATGATTTGTATGATCTACACTTGCCAATAACGCCTCGTTCTTTTCTCTTAGACGTGACTTATCATTCTTCCTTCTTTTATTGCTCTCATTGCGAAGGTTCCACTTCTGCTGAAATGCTCGGCTGGGCTTTCCTGGGGTGCGATGACGGAGATGTGATTTTCCATAGTATTGTATTCTACCTAGCAGCAGAAACAAACTCACCAAAGATTCTTTGTTCGGAAGATTGATCAAAGAGGACGATTGAAAATGGAATGATTTATTACGTTACTTGTAACATATATATATAATATTCGTACATATGATGTCAAGCTTATTATGGTTCTCTTAGCTCAGAGGTAAAGCATTTAGATATACATATTTGAGTTGAAAGGATTCATAGCGGAGTTTGGTCATTGTGAGGTACCAGTAAGACATGTAACACTTGGAAGTTGGGTGACGAGACTAAGAGCCGATAACAAAGAAGGAGGCAAAGTCATCCCGGATAAGAGGAAACAACAACTAGATGAATTGAGATTTGTATGGAGCGTAGTCGGATAACATACTTCTAAATCTATGATGAGCAACATTGCTAGCTGGATGACATATTACTAAACCTAACTCTCCATCACATCTCTGCAACATTGCATGGCACATGAGCAGAAATTAAGAGCATTGTAATGAGTTTACTCACAAAAAACAGCAGAGAGGGACACGTACCTATCATCATATTTCCGTCTTTATCCGTTTTGGCGCATAGTGATCCACCAAAATATGGCACACAAGGCTTGTCATTCCACTCTCTACTCTCAGGATCATGGATTTTCTGAAAGGTATCAATGACCGTATGTGCTTCGCTCGTCTCCTTGGACCATTTATCAAAAGCTACTGTCCCATTGTCAACTCTCCGGAATGGTGACATATTCATCTTCCGTTCACGGGCTAGCGAAGAAGCCTTCTTGTAAAGTTCATGTCCTGGGGCGTCCATTTCTAGACCAAGTCTCGCGTACGAGCACTTTGCGTCAAGGCGCTTCTCATCAGTAGATTCAAGCTGATTGGTGATGTGCATGGTAATGTCCTTCACACAATTATCAGGCGCTGGCAAGAGGCGCTCGCAAAATTGTGTCGCTGCCTCCTCCATACATGAATTTGATTTACCTTCGTTTATTGGATGGCATTCTTTGCGTGCAATTGGATCTACACCAGGATTGTATAAATCTATAGGGAACTGCTGCCCAAAGTATGTCATGGTGCCCATATTCAAAAACTCCCAGGCTCGAGTCCGAGTGCACGAAAGGCTTTCTGTCTGGTTGCAGAGCTCGTCTAGAATAGCCCAATGAATTGGTTCACGAGCGATGGGGTGGTGGTCCTTGGCAGCTAGTTTGGCCCATTTTAGCAAGGCATCAACTGGTTCTTCATCTTCAAATATGATGAGATCGGGCAGCCTTCCCTCGTATGTATGCATCGCCTGATCAACCCCAGTGTCAGGTTCCACCAAAACTGCTTGTAAAACTGAAACAAGCACTATTAACCACATGGCAATAACTGCTTTTTGAGACGGGTGTATTTTTCCTCTGAAGAGAGGAATGTGGGTGACTCCATGTAGAGTTAACAGGAGAAGTAAAAGAACAAATATACAGAATAGAGGATGTTCCACCACCGATTTCGCATAATCTTCTTTCAATCGTTCCGCCACCTTACTTCCAAAAGGCAAGTTTACAAACGTTGACCGAAACTTTACTCCAACGAATTGTCTTTTGCATGTCTCGTTACCAAACTTAACATAGTCGAGCTTTGTTATTTCAGTCTTCTTAAAGACAACAGCCTTTGTCCGATCACACCTGACTTCTGGCTCCTTGCAAATTTCATTGAACTTCACTCGCTGATCTTCCGCCGTGAGGTTATGGCTCTGTCTCAGGTGAAAAAGAACATCCACTATTTCCTCATCTTCCCACACTACGAGCTGTCCCAGCTCGAGTCCACCCATTGTAAAATTGTAGTTAAAGTGATTCACAGCTTTTAGACGCCTACAATCAACGTTACTCTTTGCACATATTTGATTCACTACTGAATGAAAATCCCATTCCTTCTTGAACAAACCATTTGAAGCAAAAAAACCATAGATGTCATCGACAGGCTCATGACCCACCTTCAACTCTAACGTGTTGACAAATTCTCCATCGGGGCCACTGATTGGGATGGAGAAGTAGACTGGCTTTCGGCGGTTACATATTACCAAATCAGAAGCACACACGGCATTCATTATATTCTCCATGAAACCGAAAGCAACATTGTTTTCTTTGCTCCACTGATAGATTTTGTCTGCCGGCTCTTCATTCTCATATATGGTTAGTGTATTGATTGGAGAGCCATCCTCAGTATTAATGCTTTGTTTGTAAACCAACCCTACATTTCGTGTGCATTTCACTCGACTGATTCCACATGCCTGTTGAAGGACGTAGTTCTTGAGAGCAATTTCGTCCAAGCTTATCTTTGCTCTTCTAATGAAGCGGACCACAGCATCGATGACTTCTTCGTTCTCAAAGATTTCAATCGCTCCGCTGCTTTTGCCATCTTGGTCCTTTATGGCTTTTTTGTATAATACTGGAACAGATCTCGAACATGCAATTGACTTGCAAATCACATTGAGCAAGTTTTCTCTGAACGTGTTGCGATCGCCTACATCTACCACTATTCTCTGAACAAAATTGTCAACGGTGTCTATGGCTTCGTCTCCTTCCAGTATTTCAAGTGCGCCCAACTGCCGGCCATCATCACTTGTAATATCATTGGACCATATTCTAGGCCTTTTCCGTCCACAAGGAACGAGTTCACATAGCTCAGGTAGGAACGCTTCTGCAATCCCATTAAAGTGAGATTGAATGGAATGTTCTTTTGCAAATTTGTAGATCACGTCGATTGGTTCGCTGCCATTGTCTTCAAGTGTGAACATTCCAGAGAACGATCCATCTTCGAGGACAATGTGCTTAGAAAACACTTGAGCGAATTCTCTCGAATATGAGATACCAGCGTGCTTCACTTCATCAAGAATGGTTCTCCGGGCATTGTAATCAACTCCATAGGGTCGAAGGGCAGAAAATATGACATCGGCAGGTTCTTCGCCCTCATGAATGACAACGTTGGCCTGCCATTTGTTATCGATGTTAATAGATTTTTTGAATACGACCGGAGGCGCATTGGGTCCAACTTCTTCACTTGCATATGGATGAGCCAAGCAGGCTAGCAGCAATAACACTTTCTGCATTTTGGTTTGCTCTGAAGTGACCAACGTTGGTTTAGTGGAGGAGCAGTGTAGTGTGTGGCTGGGTTCAAAGGAGCCCCCACGTTGTCGCGAGCACGGTAATTCGAAAAAAATAGTAGTGCAATTCGAAATTTCAAATCTTTGTGAAAGTGAAAATTGTCGTGTAGGTACATTTGACTGTCAACTCTCTGGCTCTGCTTTTGTGAATAGTTGCCCTAAAAGAAAAGCTGCAAGGGTGTGGCGAGGACACCTGGCACTGTCGCAAAGAACATACAGCGGATTGACATAGTTTCTATTACAGCTCTCAAAATAACAGCTGCTTGACCACATTTTTTTGTCCATCCCCATCCGATCATCGTTGCAGACAATTGCAAACAAGAAATTGTTAAAAGACGTATTGCAATTATTGATTGCCAATGTACCTAATAGTCTTTACTGCACACAAATACTCATGTCTATCAAGCATAACTTTGCTCAGGAAGTGTCTTGCCTGTAACCCTAAAATCTCACTTCATTCACTCAGTGGTAATCACAGATCCGAAAAGAATTCTTCCGCCTCAGTCTTGAATATATTTTCTCGCTTCTTTGGCTTGCCGCCTCCTCCATTGTCCGAATCATCCGAATCACTGTCATCACTATCCATAGCATCATCCTTATCCTCGTCCATATCTTCCCAATCGTCCTCACTATCACCACCTGCCTTTGCCTTTGTAGACACTCCTGCCAATCCTTGTTTGGAACTTGGCAAGTCTTCCTGCATTTTCGCTTCCCCCTCCTCTTCGGCCTCCTCATCACTATCATCCTCATTCAACAACGACGCATCCCACAATCTAATATATTCATCATGGCTCATACTCCCCACCATTTTCCTACCGGCACTCCACCCTAACCCTTCAACTGGGAAACCATCATGTCCACCCAACACACCCAAGAGTGCATTCGGCAACAATTGCACCGCTCGGACTAATCCATCCGAACTTCCCGTCAACACTGTATCCTCATCGACTTTCAATAATGCATCAATACTTTGTGGATGTCCTGGGAATCGATCAGATATGTCACCCCAATGACCATACGAGAAGAGCGTCAATATACCCTGCTGAGTTCCACAAAGTAACTTTTGAGATTTCTTAAGAAGAACAAGGCTCAGAAGTTCATCTTCCTGATTGTCTGACTGTGTGTACCCATGAGTATCCCACGTTGACTTTTTATTCTTGGATTGTTGTGATGGAAGCTTTGGTGCCGCATTCGGATCAATATCTTTCACAATGACCGATCGAGATGTATTCTTTCGATTGACAAATTTCAAGTCAAACACGGAGAGTGTCCCATCGGCCGAGGATGCAAAGAGTGTTGTACCATCATTGTTTGTTTCAAAGTCGGTAATGTAGTCGTGATTGACTTTCCAGTGTTGTATGCACCCCGTGGGTAATTTCATGAGATTGTCAAATGGATTATTGTTGTTTTGGTTTTCAGTGCCACAGATTCTCGTGTCCCAAAGACGAATGTTTCCTACATCATCACCAGTTACCAGTGCAGGGCCACAGGGAGAGGAATGTGGAAGTTGATATAATTTACTGATTCCCACGTTGTGAGCGTTTTCGATGGACCAAAGAATGGGAGATGGTGCATTGGGATCTAGTTTGCAGGCGAGGTTGGAGTCGAGACATCGGAGAGAACCGTTGTTGCATGCAGTGTAGATGTGTTCTCCTCCTGATTGTGAGTCGATTTTGTCTGAATTATTTGAGAATAATACACATCGGCAACTGGGACCTTGGGTTGCCTTCTTCGGTGGGGCAGCTTTGGCTGTTGAGTCTTTGTCTACCTTGGGAGGCATTTGAGTGTTGGTTTCGTATGTAGGCATTTCTTTGGCAACGTGGATAGAGGCCAAAATAGTGTCTGGACCATCATCCTCGTCATTTTCCATATTATCATCCCCATCATCATTATCATCATTCGTTTTCACTTTGGCCGCAGCAGCTTCGCCTTTGGCTATCAAATCATGAATTTCAACAGTTCCATCCACAAGACCGGCCGCCAATATATTCTTGACAGGATGGAACGAAATGGAAAGCGGCTGTGCTGAGCACTCGATTGGCTTGAGAGACGTGGCCATTTTTCTATGGGAAATACAACTACAACAGATGAGTGCAGTGGGGGTGGATCTGGTGGCTTTTTGGGTCTGTGTCTTGGCGCAGCGCGAGTTCTGGTTGTTGGTGTTGGTTGGCTTTTGCGCTTGGCGTTGTTGTTTGACTTTGATGGTTTGATGGCGGTGGATGGTGGTGGCGGATTACAAATATACCTACGAGTTCCGCTCCC
>JAZGVS010000311.1:0-11452 GCA_037356235.1 Bacterosira constricta
AAGATCGGTGCCTGCCTTGATCAAGTCTAGATTCTGTTACTGCTGCACAAAGTTCGGTGTACAGTGTAGAAAAGTAGTTATGTGGTTAATCTAAGCATTGATCTCCATATCTACATATCGAGAACTTGAGATTTTATTCTAGGACACAACTCGCAGATCAATAGAATATTTCAGGTTGTATGCAAATATGTTGGTATTTTTGTAAAAATCCACATCATTTCACACTGAAATATCTTTCAAGATATTCTTCCTTGTCGTGAAATGCTCAGTCCAGCTACTGCACGTTCGCTTCGACTGGCATTTATTTATTTCGTCGTTTGTTCGACGTTTGATCTTGTATTTCTACATTAGGTTAATACACTATTTGAAATTCGTTGGGCACTGAGAATCGTATACGCAAGCTGGAGAATAAAACGAGCGGTCGTTGAAGAGTTGTTCGTATTGGTGATGCTCTAAATCCCGATTTCGTGACTGATCAAACTGATTGACATTTACTATGCTTTGAAAAGTCGATCCAATTTCATCGTTAGTTGACTCGATCTTCCACCCAAATAAGTCGCTACTTTCATTGTTATATTCTCGAACAAGAGAGAGGAGGTCAGCGCCATCCAATTCTCCTTCAAAGGTCTTGATGATTCCACTTGTATCAAGATAGTCATTGGTCAGGCGGCTAACTGCAACATACTTTGCCCGTCGACTTTCCGTCACCGTTGCGGGTCCTATTCTCTCATCCGGTAGAGTGGGGTGAATTGGATTGTCTACAATATTGGAACAGTCGCCTCGATCTGGCTGCTCGCGAAAAGGAAGGCTCGGGTCATAGTGTTGCATGTCGTCATTGGTTTTGCGTTTGCCACATGTGCCATCTTCATAATTTGCCTTCCAGGGTTGCCCGCTGACTCCGGGGACAGAATTAGGTATCCACTCGTTGTTGATAGGATCGTTAGGGTCCAAAAAACGGCTTTGGATGCCATTTGCGCTGTTCTCGTACAATGGACTCCCTTGTCCAAGAACTTTTTTATCCTCGAATGAGTGGCATACGTCACCATCAAAGTTAAGGTGCTCCTTTCCGTATGGCACTTCTCTCTCTTGGTGAGTTAAGCGGTTTACACAGATTACTTTCCAAGGTTTGTCCTCGGTCCTCCACCTCTGCAAGTATATATCATGGTAGTCATCATACCCTGGATCGTATTCTGCCCGATGATAGCTGAGTGCAAAGTTTGTGCTCCCATCGGCATTCTTGACACTTTCCCAAGTTGGTTGCATGACAGCTTTTGGAAGAGCATACTCAACAGTATCATAGTAAGTCCTAAACAAGTACGCAGTGCCATTATCATCTTGAAACAGTGTTTGATCGTGAGTTTGGTTGCCATCAGGATAGAGTGAGCGTACAAACTCAAATGGCCCATTGGGATAGTCGCTCACAGCAACTCCAGCCATCCCTAGCTCTCGGATGCCATTGTCGATTATCATCCACATGACATATTTTTGAGTTGAATTGTTATACAAAACCTTTGGCTTTTCTGCGTGGAGAGGGCCACTTGGGCCATTGACCATGTCCGTTAAATTGGCGTAATGGAGCATTGTGCCCTCGTTTCTCCAGGTCACAAAGTCTTGAGTAGAACAGGCCATCACGGCACCTGAGACCTGTCTTGGGTCTGTAAAATGATCGTGTTCACCATACCACATGAACGTGTCTGGATGCATACCATGAGAGTTTTCGTTGTTGCCGTGTGGTGGCTGAGCTCTAGGCAAGCGAAGTAATGATCCTGCGAGAACATCTTCTTTCTCGTGGATTCTATCACCATCTTTCGAACGGAATTTCACGTCGGAAGTAAAATCATTCTCACCTTGCCCATCAAAAGGAACTACAAATTTGTTGTCTTGTCTCTGATACATTGGCCTCCTAGAAACATGGGATTCGTGGCGTTGCATGGGTCGAAGCGAGCTGATTTCTCCAACATCTTCTATCTTCCATCCCCTTTCCAATGGTCGATTCATTTGTAAGGTGCCATCGGATAGTACAAGTGGACACGTGAACCCCATCGCTGTGTCTTCTCCGATATATATTTCGTCAAACCATACTCTGCCGCCTTCATAGTAATTACCCACAGATATTGCTCGAATGCTTTCTCCCTGGAAAGGCGACCTTTGGATCAAGCGAACACCATCAACATACACATCATGGGTGCGATGTTTCCAATCAAATCGAATGTCCACCTTGGTCCATACATTGCTCTGGGGTACAGATGATATGGACTTCATTACCTTTATGTGCTCGTCGTCAAATGGTATTGAGAAATAATTTGTCCCGTGTCGTAATTCTTTTCCAATGGTGATACCTACTACAGCAGTATAATCGAAGTCGGCTTTGTTAGACAAATAGGACCATCTTGATTCAGTCAATTCAAAGGTTGCATCCCATCCCAACTTGGAAGGGTTTTCTACACGGAAATAGAACGACACTAGACTTGGCCTCACAGATGCTCCCAGATCATACTCGGGCCCGCTCTTTACTGAGGATGCAAGACGTTGTGAGTTGAAAGGAAGACGTGCAGCCCTTGGTCTTAGGTGCAGTGAACTCCTCGTCCCCGCAGCACCAATATTATGGTCTACTGTCAGTCCAGTGTCTAATGCAGCTTCTACAAAATGGGTCCCATCGTCGCCTGTGCAATTTTGTGAGATAGTGGTGCAACTGCCACCACCTAAAGATATATTAGAAGTCTCCCCTAGGACACTTTGGCCATAGACAGCAATTCTTCCGCCAGAGCCTCCGCCACCATGACCTCCAAATGATTCTACTTTATTTGGTGCTTTCTTGTGTCCGCCATTGCCTCCAGCGACGGAAAGCCTGCCATCAATTTGGACAGCGCCTCCAGCGGCGAGAAGTATCGTCCCTCCCGAACCACCTCCACCAGCGGACATGTAGCCATTTGCTCCTGACTCCCCATCACAAGAAATGACAGCATTAGATCCAACGATGATGTCGTTGGTTGCAACTATTTCAATGGCCCCACCACCACTGCCGCCTCGACCCCGAGGCTGCTTGAAAATTCCCAGTTGAAATGGCTGATTAACACCAACGCCTCCACCACTCCCACCGTGCAAATTGGATATCATGTCATTGCCATAGGCTTCTCCTGGCGGCAAATCTCCGAACCCGTCCCCTCCGTTTCCGCCATGCCCAGCTCCTGCGCCACCATATGCAAGAGAGAACGGCTTCTTGCCAACGATACTTCTCATTTCAGTATTGTGACTTTTCGAATGCCCCATCTCGATTGTAATTGTTGGACACTGTGAGTTGACACAGCCCGTCAAGTAATTCAATGCGGTCATATTTACAACATCGCCTTCGTCGTCAAAACTCCTTGATGTTGGAGAAAAGGGAGAATTATTTCCGACTTGAGTCGTTAAGGCAATAGTCCAGGTATATCCTCCCGATCGATCGGCACCATTGTGGCAGTATCCATCATTGCAGTTATCTGTTGGATCACTCCGTAGGATGTGCACTGTGGAAAGCAGAGAGACTTCTCGGAGAAGAATTTCTCCAAGCTCCAAAGCAGGAATATCATGTCTAATGAGACTGGTTTCATTGCCAAGAAATTGAAGAGCAAACTTCCCTCCTATACTATTCCCGTGTCTTATTGTTTCAATCTCTACTCTGGCGCCTTTTGATACCAAGATATTAGTCGCGTTAAGGCGGCTAGAATCTTTGCCAATGTTGCCCACTGCACTAGTAAATGTGATGTTCCATCGATAACCACCACTGCTACCAAACCTCTCTCTAGTAACACCGACGGTTCCAATTCCTGCAATGGAGTCGGTGCGATCAAAACTGCTTAGTTGGTTTCGCTTCGCAGGGTTGAGAGAATCCTCAATCTTTCTTTTGATGTCGCTAGCTGTAATGTCGTGCGGGAGAAAGGGGGACGTATAGCCATTGAAATGAAGGCGGAAGCCACCGGATATAGTTTGGCCCCGATCTGCGCTAGTCGTGAGAGATTGTATTTCGTTGACAATCGGGGCGCTTGTTTGAATTGTCATCAGGTACACTCGAGTCGATGGTGATCCTGGTCCATTGACATTGTTGCTCTTGATTCCTTTTGCCAGATCACTAATAGGTTGGTCTCCGGGGCAGCAGATTGATTTCCCTTTGCATACGTCCAGAAACTCTCTCCAATCGACTTCTTCATTGCAGACCCTTACTAGGCGCTCGTTCGGACGACGAGCCACTGAAAATCCACCTGCAAACCCTCCGAGGGTGTTCGGGATAGTGTCCAAAGTAGTGTTGATGCGAACTGAAGACCGTGACACTAGCGCAAGAGCCCTTTGACCAGTGAGAGTTATATTGACATGCTCATCAATGTCAATAGATTCAAATGCCCACAAGGCAACTTCAGTGCCATCAGGTGTCGTGGCGATGACTCCTGTTGCATTCACTGCACCTCTTAAACTGGCATCGCTCGTGTTGAAAATCAAGTTGCATGGGACATTTGCGCACTGACTTTGGATAAGGGTTGCCAAAACTTCTTTCTCGGCTGTTATTGTTGAAGTGTAGTTGGTTATGTTGTCTCGTATCTCCTTTCGAGATCTTAGCATTGCATCGTCTGTAACTCCGTATTGATACTCTGCATCCATCCACGTTACCAACAACTCGTATTCTGCAATCAAATCCATCTGATCTTTGATATCAAGCTCCAGTGCCTTCTTGTTCAGGACCAATCCGTTATTCCATGCGTTTCCAAACGTTGGAACATTTGGGCCTATAGCATCAAAGTCGAATGGAGACCAATGGGCACCTACGGGTTTATCGTTGGCTTCGTCTGATAGAGAAGCTGGTAAACAAAGCTCCTTGTTGCCACCTCTGCAACTCTGCTTCCAACCCCGAATGCCTTGCCTCCAATCCTCAAAGTCTAAAAACAGTGGGGCTTCGACATGCTCCCCATTATGATATTCTTGGAACGTGTGAGCAGAGGATTGGTTGTATTGGCTCCAAGCTCGGGGGCATCTATGTGTTCTTTTACACCTCTCGTATGCATCACCTGATGATGATGGAACTGGTCGAGATAGATATTGACTAGATCGACGAGGCTGTTTCAAGAGTCCCGAGACACCCCAGGTTGGATCCGTTTTGAACGTCACATTTCCAGAGTAGAGGAGTGATTGAGAATCTGACATTTTGACCACGAGCTCTGACACTTTTGATTGCACCCAGACGGTATCTTGTCCATTGTTATCCATCGAAACCTCTGGCACTAGACGAAACGATATTATGACGGAATGCATGTCGGCTTCTTTGATAAAGAGCACAATGAACTGCCCCGATTGTAGCTCGAGTGCCCGCTCCATATCTTTTATCAAGAACGTCTCAAATATGCAATATGAGCTGTTGGAATTTATTAGACTAACACAAGACTGTAAGCTTCCGTAGTTCAAATAACTTCCATGTTTGGAGTCGACTACGTCGCTTCCGCCTACTAATGATATTGAATACATTAGTTTCAGTGAATAATCCCACTGCAAAGCCACCAATCCATACAGTGCATCTGTGGCACGTGTTACATGCCCATTGTAGAGTGTTGAATCAGCTTCTTGTATCAGCTTCGTGAGAGCCGCAACAAAGATTGCATCTGCTGGGAAAAGACGAAATGTTATGAAAACACTCTTGGTATCCCAGTACTTCTCGTCCCCTTCAGGAAACACACTGATAACATGTAGGCGGCACGGACTAGTTTCCAGCGCATTTGCGATATCCAACACAAATTGGGTTTCGAAGCTCTGTCGGGAGATGGTAGTTCCAAAATACTTGTCGAGTATGAGATGCCTTCCTGGACCATCGTCGATTGGAAATCTCACTCGCAGACGAAGATCGACATAATTGTTACCAAAGAGGTCATTGCATGCATCCCAAGTAGAGCATTTTTCCTCACACCACTCATCGAAATACCCTATTTTAGCTGGGGATGCAGTGATGGATAATATTCCTGACCCGAGGAATAACAGGAGCAACAAGAACCTCATCTTCCCATATGCACATGATTCCAGTCCCAAGACCCTCACAATTTGAAATTTGAAATTGAGAAGTGAGTCACTCCTCTTGAATGAGAAGTGAAGCTAGTCGGGAACTTCTAGCCCAACTCTCAGACCAACATCATGAGCAATCAAAGTGAAGCTAGTCGGGAATCTTTCCTTGTCAATGCAACGACTGGATCTACAAGTTCAAGTGCGGGTTCTCAGAAAGAGATATATCAACGGTGAGTCGACTCATAATGCACATACTCCTACATTGGCAACATCGTAGCTCACATCGCCTCAACTGCAAATGAATGCGGCCATAGAAGCGATGGTGAATCGAAGATCGAATCTGATTTCACAAACCTTGACCTTGGTCAACATCGTAGCTCACCAAGGAAAAGAAGTACTCTCAGGCGAAGATATCGAAGACGTGGCGCGTCAAATAATTCAGAAACCGATCTAGAAGAGGGAAAGTATAGTGATTCGTATTCGCCACGCGACAAGGCGGAGATCCAAGAGTCCAAATCCGATGTCACTCCTAACAAGCCACCACGATATTCAGCGCCTTCTCCGCAGCCAACAATTGACGACATAGAGAGCAAGGCGGTAGATGATAGAAAATCCCAACATAGTCCTCCATTGCCCCTCGTGCACCACTCCAACTACATTCGAAAGCCCGATGAGAGACTCAGAGAAAAGTTTAAGAATCGGATTCGAAGCCCAGCTGACGGGATACCGGAAGTGAATTTTATTGGCGAGGTGTGCGAAGGAGTTGGATTCAAGGATACGTATGTTTCGTGCAAGTGGTGAGTGTTTCATGAGAATTGTGTTGGTGATATCAATGTAACACGGAAGCAGTATGCTTATCATTCTGACACTCAAAAATACGAACAGGTATCTAGAGTGGGGCAAGTCATGGTCCTTCCTCGCAGGTGAAGAAGCAAGTCAAACACAATACTCTGCATCAGATGATGGCGTGCAAATTTGGAATCACCCCATCGATGTTCACTTCGCATCAGCCAGTATGCAAGGATGGCCACGAATTATAATGCAAGTGTGGGAGCTAGACGAATATGGAAGGTCGATATTGTCCGGTTACGGATTTGCACATTTACCAACGAATCCAGGATATCATGAACTAGAAATTCGTTGCTGGCGACCAAGTGGCTCGATAACGGAAGAACTGCAATCATTCTTTCTTGGAACATCGCCTTGTCTAGTAGATGAGAAAGTGATATTTGGGAAGGCGTGGGAGAAAAGATCTCAATTGGTTACCGTTTCTTCTGGAATTGTAAGTGCACAACGCGCAGGGAAGTGCGACAACAGCTCCCTTGTAAATGTGATTCTAAACTGTTGTATTTTCAATATTGTTACCTGGACGTTCGCTAGGTGAAGATGAATATCCATGTACTCCTCCGCTTCTTCAACGAGCAAAAGGTAGTCTGATTGTTGCGCTATTCATGCTATTCCAAAAAGTCAGAAATGCAAAGATTCAATAGGAATCCCTTTTTTCGTCCTTTGAGAGCATAGGTTGGGTAGGCTCATCGTTTTTTGTGTAATATTTCATGTGGTTTTGAAATGAAGGGTGGCTGTGTGGTAGAAAGAGTGATGCAACAAGAAGTGTTCATCCAGATGATATTGATAGTAAATAATTGTTGAGTAAATCCACAATATGATGATGATTCATATACTTATTCCATAATATGACCAGGAAACTCAGATGTCTTGACGTCAGTAAAGGTCACTTGTGAGTGACTACGTGCAACACAAAGAAATTCTAAACATAATGAGTATTAATTTACAGAACACACAACCGAGTTATTCTCCTCGTGAAGTGACATCAATTTCAACAGCTCCTTCAACTTCCTCTCCAACGCCCCCGGGATGCACTTTGATTCACAGATTTCCAAGCCATAAGCTCCAGTCGGGATGTGCACGTTGTGTCATGTCGTCATAACTCAGTGCTGGAGGACACAGTACGTGTACATACTGTTGCGTACAGGGGTTGGGTGTCCCTGAAATAAGAGGCGTGATGAATCTGTATGGGGCAACTGAGTGGGAATATTATATGGATAGTGGTGGAGGATCTTTGAAGAGCCTCTTTGAGAAAGTTTTACCATCTAACAATCCTGGCGAAGATGATATAGAACTGCTTCATGCTCCACGTACACCACAACCAACAGTGCACCCATCCTCGCAATGCATGGAACTTGGGATACGTTGGTTCCATTAAGAGTCGGTGAGAATCTACATTCTGCTGTTGGTTCTCTTGGTATATTCATAACATGTTCTAGAAGCGGGCGTATATTCAATTGGAGGACAGATGTTGCAGCTCCTTCAGTGGTGATGTTTTGGAAATATTTTTGAGATCTTTCAATGTTGCATTCGGGTGTATATGAAACAACGTTGGAAAACACTAAGTGAAGAAGAAGGTGTCCAATATTTGGGAAATGCTCTCAATTGATCGAAGGTGACCAGTTTGAAGTTTCAGATTGAACAATAATCAACAATCATGATGCAATAGTTGTGGGAAACGTTACAACATTCTCATTCCATCAATTTGACTTCAAAAGGGGATCCTTTTATTGGAATTGGGTTCCCGTGTCTTGTATTGTAGCCGAGTAAATAATGTACAAAATGCTTTAATTAATACCAAGACATTGCTTGCATTTGATTCATAATGAAAGGCATTACTATAACCTCATTGTTGAAGCACATTGGCAGATAAAGAAGACTCTCTGATGTTTTACGTGTAAAGAATTGTGAAACCTAATAAAATTATATGATGAGGGATACCAGGTGGATACCAGATGGATACCATGTACTACATTCAGAGTCATCGATAACGAAGAGAGTGTCGAAACAAAACATAACAAGAATTGTGAAACCTAATAAAATTATATGATACGGGATACCATATGGATACCAGGTGGATACCAGATGTATACATACTAACGAAGAGAGTGTCGAAACGACGGCACCCAGACATGATGGGTTTATCCCAATGATCCTACGAATCCTGGAAAGGAATCTTTCGATTAGCCTCGCTCGACAATGACTGGACCAAGATCTAATGTCTACCAGTCGACGGCACCCATACATCTCCAATCATCATTCGCTTCAGCACCAAACTCCTCTTCAAATTTGACGGATGACTTGCGCTCGTGTCCCTCAACATTGCCAAAGTCTCCTTTAGGGGTCACGCTCATAGCCGATGACTTGGACTTCTTCTTGGGATCTTCGTGGGCAAACTTTTGAGTAAAGTCCGGAATCACCTCCGGACTGCCACTGCTCTCAGTCAGCACCTCTTCCAGAATCGAAAATTCGCCCTTGCGCGATGGTTTCTTCACTCCACCCTTGGGAGCACGTCGTGGCTTGCAACCAGCTGCAGCCTTCTTCTTCGGAGCAGCGGCAGTTTTCTTCGCGGTGGATTTCTTCTTCTTCGACGCGGCCTCCTCATAATCGCTCTCCTCCTCCTCCGCGCTACTTGCCGCTGCTTCTTCCTCTGACTCGGACTCGCTCTCCTTCTCTTGGTAGCTCACGGCGGCTCGGCTGCGACCACGGCCGCACGTCGTCGTCTTGTTCTTCTTCTTCGGAGCGCTTTCCTCGGCGCTTTCTTCGTCGGAATCGACATTCGAAATGTTACCCAAGGCACGACGAGACGACCTCTTGTTGGCGGCGACAGGTGAGGAGACCACTGCTTGAGATTTCGAGGAGCGCTTGTTGCTGGACGCCGACGGCTTTTTGGCGGGCTTTTTGGTCGGCTTTTTGGCGGCGGCGGTGACCTTCTTGGACCTTCCGATGGCGGCTCTGGTTGTTCTTGCCATGATGTTGGTAGTTCTATGCTGTTGATGGATGGAGCTGGTAGATTTGAAGGTCGTCGGGCGATGGTGGTGGGGGTGGTGTGGTGGTGTGTTGGTGATGTCGAGGAGCGAGGGCGGAATAGATTGTGAGAGGAGGCCGGTGCCGTGGGCGATCGGGCGGACGAGCGGATGGAGTGGGCAAAGCTGGAGTTGTTCTTTTAGCCATGTCAACATTCACGTAGGAATATGTAGGTAAGTAGCACAAATAAAAAAATGACAGCGATCGGGCAACGGCTCTTTCCCTCGGCTGCGTAGGAATACGTAAGGTGGTACTGATTCCACTCCGAGGATACCAGGGCGCGGACTTCTCGCCACGACTTGGTGCACTAACAACAGAACCAGGGGAAGAACGAAGAACCATGAAGATCAATCAGCAATCCTCACCACAATCTAGCACAATTAATATGCCACGCAATTTGTTATTGACCAAACCGTCACCACGAACCGGAACATCTTCCATCTAGTGCTCGTGGCTTCTACCAAATACGACGCATAATTTCAATTCGCAATGAATCATTCACTCGCTGCTGTGGCCAGCCGCATCCAAGAGCGCAACAACGCCCTCTGCTCCGAACTCACTAATCTCGAACTCCTCCAATCTCAACAAATTCAGGCCGAGCAATGCTTGAAGGCCGACGAACAAGCATCGGCGCATGTAAGAAAACAATTATTGACCGCGGTCCAGTCCCGCCATGGATTGGAATTGGAATGTCTCCAAATCAAGGAGGATTCACGAACGATTGACGCGTCCATCTCCAAACTGCAAACGGATGCCGAGGGAATACGATCCCGGACCAAAGAGCTCGAACGAAAATTCGACGATGAGCATGCACCCATCTATGCCAAGCACGACCTATCCACAAAATTATATTCCATGCGTTCCGAGGCGACTCTCGTTGCTGCACAGAGGAAAAAACATCGCCGGGAAGACCAGTTGCGTACTTTGAGGGAGCAGATGGA
The DNA here is from genome assembly GCA_037356235.1 of Bacterosira constricta. Lineage (NCBI taxonomy): Eukaryota > Bacillariophyta > Thalassiosirophyceae > Thalassiosirales > Thalassiosiraceae > Bacterosira > Bacterosira constricta. Next base: position 10,833 of record JAZGVS010000311.1, read on the forward strand.
ACGGCAGCGTGGCGAGGCGAGTGAGATGCAAATGGAGCGGGAACGCATTCGAGAGGAATGCATGGATATGGATCGGAGAGAGGATGAGGATGATGAGGAGACTGTGGCGCTGAGTATGCAGATTAAGAGTGTGTTGGCAAAGGTGAGATATAATGTTTTTATTGCATCAAAATAGAGATCAATACTTCAGCTCCTACTTCTTTTCCAATGTTGGTGCACTAACAAGCTTTCGAAATACACCCACTATAATCTACTTCTGTCACATTTCAGAAAGCGTCCCTCCGTTTGGCATTGAATGAAGCCAGAGAAATGCAACAAGCTGCATCCTCGAATCGGGACACATGGGAGCGCCGTGTTGTAGATGGAAATTGATTGAGTTCTATGAAAATCTGTCTCAAGTGCTGCGCAGTCGGGACTCTTTCCGTCATTGTACAGAGTACTGATAATTAGATAAATATTCTGTTTGTATTTGTGAGAGGTTTGTACAAGAAGTTGCAGGCTAAACAAGATGGGATATTCACAAAATATAATGATAGCATTCTTTGGTTTCTCTTATTGTGCCAGGAAAAGAACGATGCTGATTTCTTTCTCTGTTTTCTCCTCTTATGATTACCACTGTT
>JAZGVS010000312.1:0-16159 GCA_037356235.1 Bacterosira constricta
ACAGTATTAGTATATGGGGGTACAATATCCCTGGATTATATCGGCGATTGAACAAAAAAAATAGATATCTAAGTATACAGATTTAGACCTAAGATTATCTTATGTAGTGTGTTCGCGTAGTAGAGGTACCTAAAAGTGTGTTCTTCCTGTGGCGACGTCAGTGCCCCTGTGGGTGTCCCATTCACATTCATTGGCGCTCCCCCATTCGCCTGTGGCGTTTCAACTGCATTCGTCGTTAACCCCTGCGTCATTTGGGTTTGCGGCGCGATAGCCTGCCGTCTCCCCGCCTCCACCTGCCCCCGAGGCGGTGTTCCAATTCCCAACAGCGCATATGCTGCTACATTGCCCGACAAGGCTTCGCCGTCTGCGGCGTCGCCCTGTGTACTCGCTTCATCGTTACCCCTTGCCCAATCATCGCCGAGGCTTACATTTTGTTGTGCAGCCCGAGCGTCCCTAGCTGCCCGCTCCGAGCGCAGCAGCGCCTCCATTGGGGTCGTTCCCCCTTCGCCTTCATCGTTCGTGTCTGACATATTTTTTGCTGGTAGTATTGCCGTTGGCATTCCCTTTGAAAAAAGCTTACTACTATAAGGCTAATCCATGCAAACAACCTTCATGGAGAGCCGCCACATCAAACACAGAATGAGTTCATTCGCTGCGCAAGATGGGAATTGGCGACGCACGCTCTGCGGGCGCGCCACAAACCCCGGCGACTGGATACTCGCTGATCCATCGTCACAAAGTCCACGCGCACCACACACTACACACCACCAACACTGCGCAACCATGGTACAAAAGCCGTTTGATAGAGAGAACAATCAAATATCAATAGGAGGAAGGGTCAAAATGCAGGATATAGACGAGCTAAATCACGGGAAGACAAATGCACACCGTCTAGTCAAAGGTGATGAGGAAGAAGAAGAGGTAGAGACATCACTTTGGGAGCCATCAGGAACCTGGTGGAAAGATTTTCTGTATTTCAGCGGTCCGGGTACGTGAGTGTTGAGTGTTGTTCATTCAACATTATAATATGATACTATTGGAACTGATATTGACTCACCTCATCAATAATTTTTATCAGGTTGGTTTGTTAGCATTGCCTATGTCGATCCGGGTAATTATCAGGCCGATATACAAGCTGGCGCTACGTCGCAGTACTCCCTTTTATTTGCGTTGTGGTGGACAGGAATTTTGTCCATCTATGTTCAAATTCTATGCGTGAGGCTTGCGTTTCATGCCAGACTTACCCTGTCGCAAGTACAAGCACAGACATATACTTCGAAGAGACAAAGATATACTTATTGGGCCATAGCCGAGTTCTCCACTATCATCACTGATCTGCCTACTGTAATTGGATTTGCCATTGCAATTAATTATTTTTTTGGATGGCCGTGAGTATCAATATGAATTTCTATGAACCTTACTCGGTTGTTGTAAACAATATTTGACTAACAATTCACATCCCCCGCTCAGATATTATGTTGGGGTCCTGATGAGTATATTGACTACGATGGTATTCCTTGCATCATTATCCTGTGGCATACGTTTGTTAGAAGTTGCAATCTGCATTTTTGTGGCAATAATGAGTGTAGCCCTCTGGGTTGAGATGTCTTTTGTTGGCCCAGACATATCTGAACTCATTCGGGGCTGGACCATTGGCTTTGTGGACACCACGAGGGCCGACATCTTTAGCCTTGCTGGAATTATGGGTTCAGTTGTCATGCCACACAATCTATACCTTCATACTGCGGCTGTGCAAAGTAAAACACACCATATCAAACAAACACCCGATGTAATCAAGAAGGCTGTCAAATGGTGCTCAATTGAACCAATCTTGCCAATTATCATATCCTTCTTTGTCAATATGGCGGTTGTTTCCATTGCAGCGGAGAGTGTCTATGGGAGCGAGAATGCCAGCTCTGTTGGCCTCACTGATTTCTGCACCTACTTTCAAAATCTTAAAGGGGGCTGTCTGCTCTGGGCTATCGCATTACTCGCGGCTGGACAATCTGGCGCAATTACGACGACCTACACTGGTCAATATGTCATGGATGGTTTCCTTCAAATCGAGTTGCCTCTCTGGATACGTTCCATCGTTACAAGACTGGTTGCAATTGCTCCAAGCTTGTTTATTTCAATTATGTATCCAGACAAACTCAATCATCTTGTTAATATTGTCAATGCTCTCCTGGGCTTGTTATTGCCATTTGCATTCACCCCTCTGGTCAAATATAACTGCAGCGAGAGCATCATGGGCGAGGGTAATGCCAGTAAGGGGATGGAGAAGGGGGTCCTGTACTCGTTTGCCATTGCTGTTTGGGCAGTAAATGCCATGACAATCTCAATGAAAGGTGGGGGATTTTTTGGAGAAATCACCCCCGACATGCCCATGTCAGCCGAAAAAGTGTTGTTGATACTACTCCAAGTTGTCATTCAGGTAAAATCTCATTATCTCCTGACGCCCATTCTCTCTCAGGTATTTGTTTGTCTCACTACTCACCCATACTATTTATTTCATGGATTTACATAGCTTACCTATGCGTGGTGGAATTTCTCGACATTATTTGGATCAATTGGCGGTACAAAGCAATCGACGAGCAATGTCGAAAATGAATCGGAGGCATTTGCACTGCCCGATGATTATAGTTCTGCCGAACCGGTATCGTCTTCTGAAAACGAAGGGGAGTCACTTGCACTGCGCGATATTTCTAATTCTGGCGAACTATCTTGATTTGATTTACAGAATTATAAAATCTATTGCCGGCAATCTAGTTGGTATTGAAAATGCATTGATTATGAGTTGATATTTTCTGTAACGATGCTGATTTGGAATGACTCTCCTAACAGAAACAAATGCTTAAAATCATCCATGCTACAAAATAACCAGAAAATCCCCGCCTTGTGGATTGAGTTGAGTGATTAGCAAACTATTGGTTAAATTCCGTTCTATGTCCCCCCACTATCTCAAAATTAATGTACAATATTCAAATAAAATCAAGGAAATTCTCAATCAACCCGTCGTTGCTACCGCTCGATAACGGCGTTGCAACTTCCACACGGGTAAACTTGTCTCATACTCCTCATTCGCCTTCGTCGCATGGACCTGCACCGAGTAATTCCCCTGAAGAACCATCGCCCCCCTTGATGCCGCGGCCACATAACCAATCACGGTACACCGCACAATGATCGGTCGAGCTACTGGAGGTCCCGTCGAGTCCTTCTTAAATTCACCAATGTTGCATAACGCCTCATCCCCCGGTGAGTAAGGCACGTACTTGTGCAGGAATTTTTCGGGTAAGTTCTTCACCTCCTTCCCGTCGGTGGTTTTCGTCACGCGATATCCACTACCCGATGGGCTGGGGTCTACGCCCTTGACGATGGAGGGGAAGACAATTTGAATGTCTTGTGATTCTGTGTTGTATAGCTCGATGATGTCCCCGCTTCGAAACTTGGGCGAGCTGACAGCATCGGTGGATGCAGATACACAGTTCTTATCCCCCGATGCGCAGACTGTCCTGTCCTTGGACGTGTTTCCCCTTGATGCGTTGATCGTTCGACGGCGCTTATTGACTACATCGACATTTTGTTGCACTTGTGTTTCAGTTGCCTCCCCACCATCAATGTAGTCGTAGGATGGGTCGTTGCAATGAGGCTGATCTGAGCCCGCAGCACATGCACGGTTGGTATTGACACTTGCCGCTGTCGTTGCCGCGGCAGCGACGATGAACCCTATCCTAAACTCTAAATTATAGAAGCTCAGTAGCAAGAGTAATCGATTTGGGTTGATCATTGTTTACCCTTCGATTAGAGAGAATGAGAGAATAGAGAATGTGGATTCTCAACTCCAGCTTGGCATCATCATTGCACATGCAAGCATCATGATCATGCAACTGTAGGTACGATAATGTTCCTGCATACAACATACAACGCATTGTATTGCTTGCGTGTCGTTTCGTTGTTGTTAGTTGTCGTTGTCATTGTTGGTCCCAACCAGCCTTGCTTCGATCGTGTTCCAACTTGTCTGACCCGAGAGACAGGCATGTGGGAATTAATAATAAATGACAAAGCACAAAGAGCTACAAAATGGAAAAGTCTACAGGGAACTTTATTTCGAGCGCGTCCCCGCCCAGCATGTTGTAGGCGGGCAGCGCCCCCAACCTGTCCATGCCCCCAGCACGCCCGCTGCGGCTGCGCCAACAATTTGGGGGGCCCTGATAGATAGATACGGGGGGGAACTCATTATTTATCTTCTTCGCAGCGCCCCCAGTAATTATAAGATGCGCGTATGCGAACAATTTGGGGGGCCTACCGGGGGATGGCGGGGGCCTCCTTGTTCACCTGTACCGACGGGATCGGCTCGTATTATCTGTCGCATTCGCTGTTCAAAATAATAATGGGCCATGGCACATACATGGCATCGGTAATAATATATTATTCTATATTATTCATGAGGGAGAGCAGATAGGCAGCTCCAGCTCTTTATTCTGAAAGGAAAGGTGCGTCCCTCGCGAAGCCCGCCGTATCTATTTCGTTTCGCGCATGGAAAATGGCGGGGGTGGCACTAAACATCATTGCATGTATTTATTATCCATCGGTCCGTCGCCTTCTCTGAAGAATAACGGAATAACTCATGTGTATCAATTGCCATTTTTTCCCGTGTGATGGGAACCTAACATTTTTCATTTGGTTGGGCTGTCACATTCATTGCTTTGATCAGAAACCGAAGAAAATAAATTCCATTACAAATCGCTGCGCCGAGAACGAAATCTGAACGAAACATGTTCCCAGCGACTCAACAAGGCCAAGAAGGTGATTCAAATCCGTCTCATCCTGCTGCAAACGGATCCCTAGGGCAGAGTTTATATTTTTGTGAACCATGTGGAGAGACTGCAGAATCGCTTTTATTACAAATGGGAGAACAGCAAACAGTTTCATCCCAAAATAGCGAAACGAATGGAGAAGGATCAATGATGGTGGGGGGAGAAGGGAATGTTAATCCCAACTCGGCTCTCTCATCAACATCCCAGCCAGTAGTGAATGACCTAGAAATTGACGTTGAGGAGCAAGCGTGCATGGACTTGGTTGCACTTGCATCAAGTCCACAAATGAATAGTGCGTCAAAGTCTCCACCAAATGAAAAAAATGACAAAGTTGAAACAATAGACGAGCTAGCAATGGCCGTTGTAAAATCATCTGCTGCATTCTCTCCGAGGGGGAAGACGTTCCCAAATCATGAAAATCCAAAAGCTCATGGCGCCGAAGAGATGGAGTTGATGGTTGAGGCAGAAGTAGAAACCTCTGAAAGAAGCTTTGTTTCGTCCCCAAGAGAGAAGTCGTTACTCCTGGAGGAAGAGTCAGTTCAACAGGAAGTTAATTGTACCTCAGTATTGCTGTCAAAAAGTGAACAAGATTCCAACAGCGTGGCGGATGCAATGGAAGAAACAGATGAGCTAGCCGTTACTGAAAGATCCCCTGCCGTGCCTCCGAGAGGTAAGACGCTGGCCCAACAGGAAGAAACAGTTCTACAAGTAGCGCCAGCATCGCCGGCAAATAATGAAGATTCTAACAGCGTGGCGGATGTAATGGAAGAAAAAGATGAGCCGGCCGTTACTGAAAGATCACCTGCCGTGCTTCCACAGGAAGAAACAGTTCTACAAGTAGCTACTCCTAGCCAATGGCACTTCATCATTACAGCGCCGAATAATGAAGATTCCAGCGACGTGGCGGATGCAACGGAAGCAAAAGATGAACCATCAGTTTGTGAAGAATCCCCCGCCGTGCCTCCGAGAGGTAAGACGTTGGTCCAACAGGAAGAAACAGTTCCACAAGTAGCGAATGGTGTGCCAGCAAATAATGAAGATTCCAACGACACGGCGGATGCGACAGAAGTGGAAGTTGAGCCAGCAGTCACTGAAAGCCCTTTTTCTGCACCTCTGAGAGGAAAGGTATTGCCCGGAAGAGGGGAAATGATGGATCAATTAGACCTTGCCCCAGCTGACGAAACCGAAGGATTGATCAACGAAACACCCCCTGTTTGGGAGAGCGCCACGGCGACATCTTCTGCACCACTGCTAGATGATGATTCAGGCAATCTCAACCAGTACAACCAAAATGACGTCTTCCTCTCCCTGAAAAATCCCGCCTACAAAGCCATCATGTATGAAAAGTTCCGGAAATTGGGAAGTAAGAAAGGAAGGCGGCGGTCAGTGGAAGAAGAAAAGAAGTCAGTAAATGAAGTGTTTCAAAGGTTCAAGAAGGGGGGAGGAAGATTCTTCAAGATTCAAGGGCATGCAGCTGCTCTTACACCACAATATACGGAGGTGAACGAAGAGGAGGCTTTGACCAGTGAGTGTTTTTACTCTAGTTTTCAATGTCATGTGAGCCCATACATCATTTATACTTACATGTAGTAATTCCAATTCACTTTTCTAGAAATACGAAGCGATCACATCATCAGGATGCGGTCGTCTCAAATATGGCAGGAACAAGAAATCAATAATTCAGCTGCCAACAGCCCATCAACTTATTCCATTCCAAGAAAGGAAGGAAAGGGAGGATTGCTCCCAGCACAAAACAATCAAAACTCTTCCAAAGCTGAAACATCCAAAATGAAATCATCCCAAGATGAATTTCCAGCTTTTGGGCGCTCAAGTAGTAGGACAAGGAAGCGGCCACAACATTTCATGGACTCACAAGGTCAGGAAATGTTGGTACAAGAAACACTGAGGGATTATTCAGCTGCGGCCAAGAAGAAAAAGAAACGCAACGCTGATAATTTTGATAAACCATGGTCCTTGAATGAAAATCGGGAGTTTGAGGCAGGGTGCCAAAAACATGGTTGGGGCAACTGGGACTTGGTTCAACTGTCAGTTCCGGGCAGGACGAGTGAAGAATGTGAAAACTATTCTGGACTGATTGAAGTGAATTTCCCAGAGAATATAGACAGGCTTATTGAGGAGCATAAAGAGACTTGGGTATATCCAGATAGGGAGCAACCATCAGTTTCCACTACGCTGACAAATCAGTCCCAACAGCTGGAGATGCCAGCAAAGTTACCCCCCACGGGTGACATAGAGGAAGAAGGTCCAATGAATGTTCGCAAATCAAGTCGGGCAAGAGAAGGCACATGGAAGACCAAAGAGGGTGCAGACTACAGATCCAAATCTTCAATTTCCAAATCAATGAAAAGGCTCAAAGGTGAGAGCGAGAGAAGAAGCGATGCGAATGATGCTGCCAACAGGGGTTCTATACAGACGAATGAGACTAAAAAGTCGAAGGCCACAAGTCGAGCAAAAGCCAAGCGGAATGGGATGAGCAAAAATCATGCTTCTACAAGTGTTTTGGCGCAGCCAACGGACTATGCAAATGAGGGGAGACCAATGAGACAATCTGCCATCAATGCCAGGAAGATGCTTGCATCATTGAGGGTCGAGGATGAAAGTTGGGAGAAGCGGAATGGGGAGAGCGAAAACGATGCGCCAACAAGTGTTTTGGCGCAGCCAACGGACTATGCAAATGAGGGGAGACCCATGATACAATCTGCCATCAATGCCGGGGATAAGCTTGCATCATTGAGGGTTGAGGATGAACGCGAAGATTCCACCGCTCATGAGACAGGGTTGGAACGAGAGAAAGATGAATTGCTGAAGAATTTGTCTATTTCTCCATCAAATAATGGTGAATATTATGAAGAAGAGTCAGCGTGGCGATTTCACAATCCAGATTTTCCCGAGGAATCGGTGGATCAATTGACTGCATTGCGGAACGAAGCCATTCCACCTATGCTTGCTCGAACCCCACCTGAACAACTCCAACCTCTCCCCTATGCCCCGTCATTACCGCCGCTGCCGGCGACAGCTTTTTGCAAATGGTCCTTTGATGAGAAATCTCGTGTTCTTCTCGCCAACTTTCGTGATTCCTCGTATTGGAAAGAAAAGAGAAAGATCAAAGTCGCACGCGAAGACGAAACCTTCCTGTTTCGCATGATGGAGAGGGATGATATTACAGTTGTTTCGGAAGGTGTTTCTGATTCAATCAATCCCTCATTATGGACAAGAGAGTATATCGAAGGCTGCATCGGATCAGAATATCATCACAAGTTTCGAGGATTTGAAACGATTTCAGAAGAGGACGGCATTGGGAAACAATTGGTCAAGCAGCCAAAGGAAAAAGAGGGCTGGTACAGCATGAAAGTTTCAGATTATTTTCGATACCTGGAACAAAGACGGTCAGTGAAAAATTACAGATTGGACGACGCAGAGGAGAATGAGGATTCTAAATTGGACAGCACGTTTTCATTTGTAGACAGTTCTGGGAAAGAGAAATCTGTAAACGTCGACAATGAGGCTCTCGTAAGTTTTATTTTGCTTAACCTTCTCGTCTCTTAACAGCTGTTACCTTAGTGTGTCCTAATCTGTCTCTCCCTCCATGACACTCTTAATTTTTCTCATTCAGTACATGCTTGATGTTGATACGGTGAAGCTGCTTCCACAAGCATTTGATGATTTGCAGCGCAACTTCAAACTTCCAGGAATTCTTCCTGGAGGTTCGCACTGCATGATGAATGCCGTGAGTGTCTCTCACTCTTCAGGTTGTCTTGTGTTGCGTACCACACTGTCCTTCTAACCTTTCATTTAATTTCATATGTTAAGGTCAATGTTGGCGGTAGGCCATTTATGGGCCCAAACTTGTACATCACCCCACCATCCTCATTTACCCATTTTCATCAAGACGGACATGTGAGTATTCATCGTTTATGGAAATGTCATTTCCTTAATGTTGTTTGAGACTCTGACCATCACCTTTTGAAACCAGGGAACTGTCGACTCTGGCCATTTGTGTCTTTCGGGCTACAATGAAGTGGTCATGCTCAGGCGACTTACTGAGAGACACAAGTGCCATGCTATTCAGATATTAACAGATACGTCTGACTCTTATGGCGCGCTTTACGGTTTACCCCACAGGGATGGCTTGGTAAGTTCCTTAAGTGGTGCCTTTTACCTTGAATGAGCATTCCCCTCATCTAACACATGGCTCATGTTATAGGAAACTCAACACGGCTGGCCAAGCATGGAAGGAATTAGTCAGTGCGAAAAAATGGGGTGAGTTGTTTCCTTCGTGTGGATGTTGTATTAATTATCGCACATAGGCACTTCGTGATCATTCCTAACAATTTTCTACTTGATTTGTCTTCGTAGTTACTATCCATCTGTGTTCATTTTAAAGGCTGGCCAAGTTGTACATATAAACAAAGGTCGGCTGCATGCATTTCGAAAGTTAGCACCGTCATCATTGCCCGAAACAGATTGCCACTTTGACCTTCGAAGCGAAATTTTGCGAACAAAAGAACGTCCCACCGAAGACGCCTGCTTCAGTATTGCATGGGACTGGATGTTCAAGGGAGTCACTAGCGAAGGCATAAATAGAGAGGTCTCTAGCATTCTTGAATGTGCAAGACTTAACCGAGAGCACGGCTTGCAGTCCCTCGCAATTCCTGAGACTTCGTTGATATTTTTGGCCAAGGAGAACATTGCCAAACATCTACTTGAGTCCAGGATTAGCGCTACCAATTCTCTCTTCGACATGGATATTCCTCTACGGCCAAAACGGGATGTAGGACCAGAGCCGGATGCAGAAACGGTTCTCCGTGGCATCCTCCCGTCATTGCAGTATGTTGTTAGTCGTCATAATGCGTCAGTGAAATTTTCTCAGACATATGAGGAGAAAACTAAAGACGTCGTAGATTCATGGCGTGTATCTATTGACTCAAAGCCAAATGCATGGGAGGATCCAGGGATTTTTGCCCTAGACCCGTAAGTAAATTTCTCAGTGATAATTTCTGATATTTCTTTTTCGGCCCCCCAAACTAACCTTGTTTTGTTTCTTGTATGACTTTTAAATTGTTGGCAGTTATGGTGCGGGTGACTTCTTTTGTAAATTTTGCTCTGAAGAGCTGTCCAATGTTTATATGCACTGTGATGGATGTGAAAAGCTTCTAAATAAAGACTTCAACATTTGCAGCAGCTGCCACATGGAGGGGAAGTACAAAGTTTTTCACCAAATGCACCCGTTCAACCGGAAACAGCAGAGCATTCTCAACCACACAGGTCATAAGACACAATTGAGACGAGCAAGATGCCCTTGCAAAAATGGAAAAGAATGTATGTACTGTACCTACTGTACTGGATGTTCTTGCCGATGCCATCAATGGTTTACTCTCCACTTTCGCTTCATGGGACTTGGAAATGCTCTTGAGATACTTCAAAACGCAGAATGCATTGTTGGCTCTGATGTAATTTCACAAACAGCGGAAACCAAGGCAAGACTCATTTCATTGATATCAGGAGATTTGCCGCAGGAAGAAGAAGTGATGCCAAAAAGTGATGTTGTCATTTGCCCAGTCATCGAAGTGAACAAACGATCTACTAGGACTAGAGGATCTGCTGCAGCTATCACAGCTGTCACAACAGTAACTAATTTGGAGGAGGAAGCAAAAAAAGAGGAAGTCACAACCATGGAACCATCCACACAGCCAGTAGCAGAATCAGCAAGTACAGAAGGCAATGCCACCGCCAATGCTACAGCATCCATTATTGAAAAAGGGCGTGATTTTCTCACAGGTGAAACTCATAAACACATCCCAGCAGAGACGGTAAAAGATCTCCCAACTGGATGGACCATACGTAAAATTCCGAGCAGCAAAATAGACAACACTCTATGGAAAAGCAGGTATTATTCTCCCAAGATGGATTACCAGCTTAGATCAAAACCCGAAGTCGAGCATTTTTTGGAAACAGTGAAAGAAGTAAACGGTGACGAAACGGCAGCAATTATGCTGTTGAGGCAGAACAAGAAAGAAACGACAAAGACTGCAAGTACTGTAACCGTGGGCAAAAAGTCTATCACAGTGTCTGAGGTATCAGCAGCAGGAGCATCATGGCAATGTCACAAATGCAACAAGACAAACTTACCAACCAGAAAACGGTGTTCCTCCTGTTCCGGATGGAAGGGTGGACATCGGGAGGGATTGGGCAGTACGTCCTTGGCTTCATCTACACTGACAGCCTCAGCAACCTCAGCAGCAGTGTCAGCAGCAGCAGGTAGTGGGGACAACAGTGATAATAGTGTAGAAACTAGCGGGGAGACGGCAGAGGTGACATCAAAAGCCGAGGGCAAGAGGGCGCAAGAGCTGGTGTTGAAGAAAGAAGAGGGTGTATCAAAATCACCAGTAATGGAAGTAGCAGGCATCAAGTGCCAAAAAGAAATGGAAAGTGGGAAAAGTTCGCGTAAGATGCATTCGGACCATTGTCCAAGGAAGTCTGGAATTACGTCCAAGGTGTTGCCCACTATGTTGCATGCTCCTTCATCAACCATTCCCGATCCTCTTAAGGGGGAGGAAGGAATTTTCCCTCAGGTTGCCACTGAACTTTCCCGAGCCGCTACGAAACTGAACAAAGCAAGAGGTAAGAGTAGAAAGAAACAGAAGATGGAGGTTTTTGAACCCAATGGAGAGGCTATGAAAACTGAGTCTGCATCTGGAAAAGGAGGAGGGAGCAAAGAGAATGGGGATATTGGTTTGCCTTTGCCATCTCAAAAGATTGATGTGGAAAACGAGTCAACGCAAAATGAAAGTTCCAAGAGTGCCAATCAAAGAAATGTGAAATATCGCTGCACCAAATGTGATGAAGAATTCACATTTTGTTCTGTCGCTACTGCACCTGGAGATTTTGCAACTCACGTGAAGTTCTGTGACCCAGAGAAGAAGCAAAAGAAGTCGCTGGATCATCATAACTCAAAGAAGCGGACACATCAAAACTCAGACGAAGTGGAAGATTCTCCTGGAGATGAGACCCAGACAAGTCTCAATGAACCACTGACTGAAGCATGGACTTCTATTGGTCCAGATGAATTGACGGCGGGTTCCCGTGTTATTGTTCAATGTGAAGAAGGAATCGACTGGCACGCTATCATTCGAAGGCGTCACAAGAAAAAAGGTAAGCTAGGATTCATGATCCATTATGGGGGAACTAAAAAAAGCAGAGAAACCTGGGTCCCCAATGCTTCTGTAGTTGGCTTCAGTGAAAATGATGCACAAAACAAATGTTGACAGTCTGCATGCGGAGCTTCAGCTTTTACACAGTTCCTACATATTATAATTTGATTTAATTAATTTACATCGTCTTAGGTTAACTCAGAAGCGATACCGATGTGCTTCACCAACAAATAATATATCTCAACAGTAATATCAACAAATCTAGGTATGTATTGTCTTGTTATTGCCTTTTTCCTTATAGGTAGGAGCCTGATCGGTGGCATTCCCTTTCTATTTAACATTCATTCTCGGATGTTTAATTTAGTGAAGTGTCAACTCTAGGCGAAACAGATCTGACAGTACTGATGCAAGAAAAATGTCTTCAAACGAATAAGTTCTCGACGCCGGAAATAAACAAAACCAACCAAGCTATGCTCTCTAGTACGAATTGGCTTTATGTTTGGGTTCAAACAGAAAGCCTTCTGGCACAGGACCAAGCAACATTTCAGAGATCTTGACCCAATCAGCACAGTTCTTTGACATCATCATTGTTTCGAGATCGCTTCTTCCGCACTGAAATGGTTGAAACAAGAGGACATGTGTAAGTATGGAGCACAATTTAGTGAAAGCAAGCTCTGCAACATACAGTCACAAACTCACCATGTTGTTGGGTGGGCGATGATTCATTTGCTGCGGAATCACCTCCAACAGGCCCACGGGAACATATCTTTTCAAAGAGTAGAGAAGTGGTAAAATGTTTTTGAGTATTTGGTGGATCAAGACGAACAAAAACAATTAGAATAGCAATCAACCCCAAACAGTGAACTCACCTGTGCAAAAATGACAACCATTCCAAGAGAAACCTTCGACAATGGTTCACCCCCTGCTGGTCACTTCCCCAATGCTCCAAACCAAACTTCACAAAGTCTTTCAACATGTCAAATCTTTCAGTAGCCGAAATATCCCAATGACGACGTTCTTTGATCTCGGTTGGAAGCCACGGTTTAATCAGAGCCCCTCTTCCAAGCATTGCGCAAGGGAGTAGATTGTTTTTCTCATTTTCCTCTCCGACATGATTGAGCACATGCTCTTCATAGTCAGTGTATGTGAAGATGTCACCGTTGCCAATGAGAGGGATTTGTGGAAGGTCAGGTGATTGACTACTGGCAACTTTAGATACGTAGTCCCAGTTAGCAAGTCGAGAGTAGCGCTGTAGGCGGCTTCGGCCATGAATCTTGGAGGAGAAAAAGACAATAGATGATGATGAGAGAGCTGCATAAAAATAATGAAAGAGACAATCTCTACAAACATCATATATATAAGTGACTCACCATAAACGCCCCAATCCCATCAATACCCCAACTCTGAATTTTCGGCACCAACAAATGCGCAATCGGCTCTTTCTCATTCCATCCCGTCCTCATCTTAATCGTCACAGGACACTCCAACACCCTCAACATCCCCTCCAAACTCCCCCTCAACTTCCTATCGCGCATCATCAAACTAGCCCCAGCACCCTTCTCACACACCAAATCAATAGGACATCCCAAGTTCAAATCCACAAAGTCAATCTCCATATTGGTCTCATTGGTCAACAACTCCGCCACCCTCGTGTATTGATCCGCATGCCCCGCGGCAATCTGCACCCCAAAGACATCTTCGCACGGATGACGCTTCAGCAGCGCCCATTCGGAGGGTTTGCCCGCGAGCAATTGATCGGAGAGTGCCATTTCTCCACAGGTAATGTCTGCTCCGTAGTGTTTCATGATGCGACGGAATGGGAGATTGCCGACGGTGGTGAGGGGGGCGATGTAGACTTTGTTGCGGAAGTCGATTAGTTTGCGTTCTTTTGGTGGGAGTGCTGGTTCGTTGGTTGTTGTTGTTACTGGTGCGTTGGTGGTTGTTGCACCCACCTTGATGATGGTGGGTTTGGGAGGTTGTTGCTTCTCCTTCGCGTTCTTTCCTCCTTTTGGTACTTCAAAGTGTCGTTTGCACTCGAAGGGATACTTGTTCTTACGCAGCTTGATCTGGGTATCTTTCGAGAGAATGTTCTTGATCTCACTTTGATGACCCAGTACCATGCCAGGCTCTGGCTTTTTCAATGGCGCCTCCTTTTCATCTTTGCCTTCAGCAGCATCAGCAGCAACAACTTCTTCTTTGGCGGTGGATGGAAGACCTACCGTCTCTTCACCACTTTCATCAATGGTTCGGCAAAGGTTTTGACCCGTGCTCATGTTCACATGGGTAGAGCCAAGACGGCACATGATCCCAAAGTCGCAATAACTGTGAACAGGGTTGTTTGTCCGATTAGAAATAGTAATACAATTATACAACAGGACATAAATGATATAAATATACAGAATAGAGATGGTACACCAAAAGGCGAATACAATATAACACACAAAGTCCCAGCAACTCACCCCTTAATCTTCCAAAAGGGACATTCCCCCTTCAACCACTCCGCTCCCCCCTCTCCCTCACTAATATCCACCGGACGATTCGCCAACATCTCCTTCAAATCGTGATTGTACCGACATCCCTTATCACTATTGAGGAATGGGCAGGGCTCTCCACGCACGATGGCAAGACAGGCCTTGTCGGCGAAGGAGATTTTGGAATCACGGGGGCGTTTCTTGTTTTGGCCTCGGTTGTTCCTGGACCTTTTGCCTTTGTTGTTGCCGTTGTTCCTATCATCGTTGTTGTTGTTGTTGTTGTTGTCTTCGGATGGTTTGGGAGGTTCTGCCGGGGGTGCGAGGCAAGATGGGCGTTCGGATAGGACGAATTCGGATTTCACCTTGACAGCGAACGCGGCATTGACATCCGCTCTTTGGCCTGATGGCTTCTTGTCTTTGATGGGATTGTCGTTGCCTTTGTCTGCACTGGCAGCAGCAGCAGGAGGAGGAGGCTGGGTGTCGTCGCCGCTCATTGTTTATGTTGGCTATCTTCGTCTGGAGTTTACCTATGGACTGTATGGAGCTGTGCTATTAATGTGGTTTAATGATTGGTCGAGACTTCAATTTGTGAGACAATGTTGCAGAGATGTTGTTATGGCGTGCTGATAATCCGACGTGTGCTGCTGTGCTGTGGTATCGTAGTTGGATGTTCGCTGCCGGCGGCGGTGTGGGTGTGGGCAAGGGAATGAAAGTGTGGGTGTCATGTCCGTCATGGTCATGCCCTTTATTTGGGATTGATGGCTGTGCGTGCGAGACTGATAGGGAAATGGCGGGAAGAAAAGGTATCATCATACACCGGTACACATCTGCAGCGACATAACAGAATGAATCTTGGCGATTAAATCGGCGATATTTTTTCGGCAAACACCTCCCTTTTTGTCTTCCCTCTACATCTCTCTCTCTCTTGCGTGGTTGCTGGTTGCTCATGTTGCCAAAGAAATTTATGTCTCTCCCAAGTAGATACATCATCTTGGTTTGATCTTGCGAGAGCTGGCATGATATATTGATTTTATGGCAGCTAGGTAGCCAACATGTTGTTATTCTTCATTAAGTTTTGTGCTACAATTACAATAATTCTGCTGCCAATAGGTATCCTACAATGAATGAAGGGAGAGATAGTTTGTCTTCTGTAGGAACAGACATGGTGACAATATCAACGGTGGTTGCAGCAGAAGCAACAGCCATGGCAGAAACATCCATAACAATTCAAATTTCAGTTACTCGTTTTTCTCACTAGCAATTTCCCTCTTGCTATAAAATATCAAAAAGTATGCAGGAGGAGGATGTGCCTTACATGGTGGGTGCAAGCACACTAACAGTATACTCTCATAGGGTTAAGACATATCTTAACCTTATATCCGAGTATACTGTTGGTGTGGGTGCAAGCCTTTTTAACAACAATCAATCTAAGGGTTTACCTCAAATGCCAATTTCTCCCAATCGTTACAACAGAATTCTAAGAGCTAGATAGACCAAGCTACAATAGGAATATTGTACTGCGAAACATGCCACAGCACAACTATGTATGTACCGAATGTTTGGAATGAACGTAGGCAGCCCCAATTGGGCGAATTTATTTCTCAGTGACCCCGTCGAGTTAGACCTTAGTTTTTTTTCTACCGACAGCCCATTGAAAATACTATTGGTAGAAGAAAAATCAAGTTCCAAATATGATTTG
>JAZGVS010000313.1:0-16220 GCA_037356235.1 Bacterosira constricta
CTGTGCCGCCGGAAAACAAACGTCGAACGGATGAGGGAGGCGCCCATCGGGCCCAATATTGCAGAGGCCAATCCAATTACGCTTCCGAGTTCGCAAAGGGTTGATGTTGCTGGGCCTTAATAGTCAACAATCAACAATATTGGAAAATGCAGTCAATGCCAATCGCTTACAAACGTCGACAACGAAAGGCTATGGCGGTCGATGTGGCTGCGTCTGACTTGCAACGCTGTGAGTGGCAGTGCATCGACTTCGCGATTACGATGAATGCATGGCGAGCTATGGGTGGAGGGCCAGAGAAAGGCAACAAAAGGAGTACAGAATGGGGTTTTACGAGGATTTGATGTGCAACACTGTCACGGAAAATGCTGGTTTGAAGTCAGTTTGCGGAGTTAAAAGCTCTTATTTGGCTCGTGTTAAAGCTGTGAACAAGCTCTATCCAACACACACATCTCACCCTAACCTTAACAAAATTTAGGGGCTCAGTTTCATGTCCGAAAGCCAACTAAAGTGCCAAAATGACATGTGCTGTCAGGAGGGCCAAGTCCGATCAAGGGGGGGTGATAAAAAGTGTCAAGGACGGGACATGGTGCACTTTTGGTAATCTCTGAGATCGGACAGGTGACACAGGCTTATATCAGTACTCAAATGAGTGCCAACTCTTGTCCGTCATGGGGTCAAATTTAGGGTTAATCGCCTTAAAACCCCAAAAGTGTGTCCTTTCCCTGGCCCTCCTCCCCTATGTGGCGAGTGACGGTGAGTCACGAGACCGTCAACGGATTGACTGAGATCAGCAATGTTCGACGAATTGAAGGAGACGTTCAAAGGATTGACCGGAGCTTGAACTGAAACAGATGAAGTAATGGCAGAGCATGGGCAGAGCATGGTCGTTGTTGAGGCACATGTGAATTATTTGCAAAAGAGAAAATGGAACCCATAAATTGCGTGGTGAAGTAGATCAGCCGTTGGTTTTCTGTGAAAGTATATAAAAAGTAAACTACGTAAATAAGTAAGTAACTACAAAGGTACGGGCGGATACTCCATTAGTGGGAATGAAAAGATCGCACATATAGAGATTCTAAAAAAAGAATACTATTGCCCGATCTGGACCGATCAGGGATAAAAGCAAGGGTGCGAACCGGTGATCGGTACGCCGCTGGTTCAATCTGGTACGGGGATAAAAGCAAGGGTGCGAACCGGTGATCGGTACGCCGCTGGTTCAATCTGGTTGAACCAACTGTTAGCGCCCACTGCATATAGTGCATATCTAGTACTGATACACTTGAAGCTCCAAATAACAGGGTAGGAATGTACTAGATACACGTCCCTGATTATTTGTCCCTGCATGCCACAACATCTTCATTTTCATTCAATTGCCACAGCATAGCACGAGATTGTGAGTAAAACAACAGCGTAGTACGCAATTGTATTCGGGAGGCGGTCGGGCGCGGCAAACAGTATCCCCATGAGAGGTATTTGTGGTGCAGTGCGAATACAGCGTGTGGCCCATCCACACATGATGGAGGGGAAGCAAGTTTTTTATAGTCGTGCATGTTCTCCATATATCATTATCATGCCATTGAACCCATGCATGGGTATGAAAGGTTGTACAGAACATTATTTTAGCATCATCAGTCATCCGACAGTTATCGTCCCATTTTTATTATTGCCTCCTGCTTTATTCACTTCTGAAGATGATTTGCTACTGTATGCTGTAAACGTTTTGAGAGATAATCTCTTATACTATTATCATGCTCTTCATTTTTTCTAACAAATCTCTGTGACTTTTTTATTTGCCAATTATACTTTCCATAACACGCTTTGTATGCCATCAAAACACGGAATGAATTCAACTGATAGAGAAAGTGACAAAACCAAGTGACGAAACAAACAAGTATTCAATACCTTTTGTAAAAGCGACAGCGCCTCTGCGTGTATTCAAATGATAGAGAAGCGATATAAGTAAAACAAACAAGTATTCAACAACCAGTGCAGGTACATCGGGATCAGCTATTCTTCAACTTGGCTCGGTGACTTTCTTCATTGGAAAGATACAGCGTATACAACCAGGGGGTAAAACAAAAGTTGCATCCTCATCACTCAGTTTCTGTTTCGGAATCATAGAATCAAAGAAAAAAGACAAACATGACGGTGCCCAACACTCCATCAACGGTCCCAAGCACCAACGAGGACGATGACGAAAACCAATACTCTCACCAACAACAACAACAACAACGACCACCACCAGGCAGCAGCACAACATCCGCCTTTTCATCACCCCGACTTCTATCACCCTCACCAATGTTAAACGGAGAAAATATCGTATTGCTCAGTTTTTCAAACGATACAACTCCCGCGGATACTCCGGTGCTTACCCCCGTGGAAGGATTCGGAGGGAATATGAATATTGTTACCGAAGAAGAATACATTGGGGATATTGTGGATCATAGTACTGCTGTGGGGGCGATTAACAATGAGACGTTCCATACTATTGCTCGGGGTGATTATGGAGACAACAATGGCATTGACGAAGATTATGGAGGAGAAGAAGCCAACGACATGACATTAAGTCCCAGCTCCATTCGAGAATACTCGAATGCCTCACCTCCACCAGAATCCATCCACTCGGAACAACTAACCACACTAAGTCCTCCTCCCCTATCCATGAAATCGAGCGATGACTACGCCGCCAGTTTCGGTGCCCCAACCATCACTTCGGGATCGCAGAGTCTATTCTCTCGCGGGGAAGCTGCCAACCGAGCGGCGGTTCCACCACCAGTGTCATCATCGCATACGTATCAACATCCACACCCGCATCCTCCAACGGTGACTTCGGCAGGGGGCAACACGGCCCCATCCAAAAAACGTCCGCCATTACCGCCGCGATGGGCTATTGGAGTTCATACAGGGGTGGCGACCTTCATACCTCCACTGCCGCCAGGAGCGGCAGCGGGGGACATGGTGGACGTCGTACCATCCCATCTCCCGCCGCCCAAGCAGATTGGTCTTCCCTTGAGCCACAAGAGGGTTCTGAGCACGGGGGATGCTAGCTTTTTGTCCAATTTGACCGATCCGGAGAATGGGTACATGGAGGATAATTCCCCTCCATTGACAGCGGGTGCCGGAGCAGCTGTCGTTGGTGCGGGAGGTGCCGTTGGAGGAATGGTGGGAGCTCCTCCCACCACTACTTCCAGCGGTGGCATTCGCAACACCGGAGACAGCATCATGAGCAAACCGCTCCCCATGACAGCCCGGAAGCGCGGCGTCTCCTGGGACTTTGGAACTCAAGCAATGGCAACATCCCACAGCGAGAGCGATGGGTCCGTCAATCGGTATAAGAATGAGGAGGAGGCGACGTTTGATACGTTGGGTATATTGCAGCCCATTCTTGATGGGTTGGATCTTGATGATGATGAACCAAGTGGCGGGGATGGGGATGCCATTTTGGGAGATTTGATGCAGCCCACACTCATGGATGATAATGAGGTAGGAGGCAGTGTTACTATTGGGAGGACATCCTCCTCGGCATTTGCAACCTTGGATCTTGATGATGACACGAATCATGACATCTTGTCCAGTGGTGGCGGGGATGGGGATGATATTTTGGGAGATTTGATGCAGCCCATACTCATGGATGATAATGAGGTAGGAGGCAGTATTACTATTGGGAGGACGTCCTCCTCGGCATTTGCAACCTTGGCCGTGGATGCCAATAGTCCAACTTCGACTTTCCCGCCTCCGCTACCTCCCTCGCCACCGTCGCCACCGCTTCCCCAAAAGGTGATAGAGAAGCAAACTTCGCAAGCGCCGGCGAAGAAGACTCCCTCTGCAGGGAATGTTACCGTGGCAAGTAAACCACCAGTGGCGACGGAGAAGGATTATACCCAGTTTGAGGATGAGGCCGAGATGGCGATTCTTCAGGCAATGAATGCGTATAATAAGATGGGGGCGACTACTGCTGGCCAGAAAAGTCACGACGTAGACGACGACGAGGAACATTCCGAGGGTGGACACGGACAGCACCCCATGCCAGTCAAATACCTCAGTCCTGGAAACAACGCCTCTGATTCCGAAGAAAAGGGGGAGACCGGCGTCCCTTCCCAAGTCGTAACCCCATCTAGCCATCGCAAGGATATCTCGGCAATGACCGCACTCTCCCCAGGACTCTCCCCTAATGAAGATAGCGATAGTCACAGTCCCGATTCAAGTCATGGTCGTAAGCCAGGCGAGGTGAGCTTATTCGAAGATTCGGCATGGACTGCGGAATACGATGCCGCGGGTCGTATCAATGGGACACTGCCGGAGGAGCGCTATTCCATGTTGGTGAACGAAGACGAACAGCGAGTAGGAGGAGAAGGAGATTTGAACCGCCGTCCATCGGGATTGGAATCGGTGCCATCGCCGGGTGCAGGACTGGCACCAGCACGGCCTCCGCTGCATCCATTGGGGAAGAAGGACAGCAATGCGGGCTCCAAACGATCGATTTTCTCCAAACGAGTTGCGAAGGATGATGATTCTGCATCAAGGGCGTCAAATACATCAAGGGCGTCAAACAAAGATAACCACAAAGTCCCCAGCAAACATAACCCTGCTGTCGTGAAGGATCCTACCCAAACCACGGGACTCCGGCATCGACGTTCCAGTACCATTGCGGCCAAGAACATGGCGGATGAACTTGCGCAGCTTGGGGCACAGTATGGTGGTGGTGGTGTCAATGATGCTTCGCATCAACGGACAAATACAGCTTTTACACATCAATCGAAGGATGGCGGGATTGACAACTTGCTCGCAGGAGCGAATATGTTGGCACAACAGGAGAAGAAAAATATCAATGGCGGTGGCAAGTATATTGATCAGGACGCAGGGCCTGATAATGATGATGGCATTGGTGATGATGGGGGACCAGTCGATGAAGAAATGGGCAACAACACCAATAACAACAATGGCAGCCGCCACGCGTCACATCTATACGAAAGAGTCGTCTTGGGACGCCGTTCTGATATGCTCTACCACCTACGTATATGGTACCACGACCTGATCCGACCAAAAGTCCCGGCATTCGTGAAGGGGGCCCAGCACTCTATATTCTTCATCATGATACCGTTGTTGACCTTGGCGTTCATTTTTTATTATGTATTGGGCAATCCCCTCACGGGTGGAAATGATGGGAACAATGGATTGGATGATGCTGCGGAAGGGTATAACGCTGGGGATGAGTCGTGGTGAGTTATATATGTTATCTAACTTATCGAGCTTATCAATTTCTGCTTGTGTCTGCCAGACTTGTACAATACTCACATACACGCCCTTTTTTGTTTTTTTCCGTCATACCATCCATATTATAGGAGCTGGTGGTTTGTATTCCTCGTAAGACAGGTAAGCCTCATGAGACCCATTTCAATCTCCGGAGCAGTTGGTTCTCTAACAGACTCTTTGCAATGTACAGGTTTTCCTATTGTCTATTGTCAAGACTGGCGAGGTAGTCTCCATCGACATTTTGGCCCTCCGTACACCACTGTTTCTCAAGACGGTCGGTTCATTTGCTACCCTGGTGATCGTTCAAGCTAGGTATGTTATCATTGTATTGCCATTTGTATCATCTGCATTAACAATCTCTCACTAAACCACTGCCTCTCATTTCCNGGCTGCAATCTGTGTGTTGGGGTTCAGCATCAATTGGCGCGTTGATTTCAGCCTACTTTTCCGGAAGCTTGTTGGAGACTATGAGTCCCAGAGAAGTGTTTGGTATTGCCAGTGTTTTGCCTTTAATAGTTGCTGGGATGAGTCTTTTGATTGAGGAGGAACCTATTACAAAGAAGTTGAACAGTGACATGATTGTGTCCAATGGAAGCAATGGAGTTGCAGATAATGCAGAATCCTCTCTTAGTGGAGATAGCGATACCGATGATGCATTATCTGGCATAAAGGCGCAAATGTCTTCTCTTTGGGATGCTTTGCGTCAGCCGAACATTTACAAACCGATCCTCTTCATCTTCCTTTGGAAAGCAACACCAACATCTGATGGAGCCACACTGTACTTTCTCACCAATGAAATTGGGTTTGGCCCTGAATTTTTAGGACGGGTGGGATTTGTCACAGCTGCCTCAAGTCTATTGGGTGTTTTGCTGTATAATCAGTACTTGCGTCGGGTGGCAATAAAGGATGTACTACTGTGGACTTCGATAATCTCAGTGCCTCTGGGATTGACCCAATTACTCCTCATAACCCACTACAATCGTGTACTGGGAATCCCTGACGGGGCATTTGTATTTGGAGATGATGTAGCACTAGCAATATTAGGTGAGAACTACTGTCATGTTGCTCCGGTTCTGAGAGGTGAAACGCATGTATATGCAAATATTGTGTTCACTTACATGTGTATTCTTGTCTTCTCCCTCTACAGGTGAAATTGCATTCTTGCCTACATTAGTATTGGCAGCCCG
This sequence comes from Bacterosira constricta, assembly GCA_037356235.1. Lineage (NCBI taxonomy): Eukaryota > Bacillariophyta > Thalassiosirophyceae > Thalassiosirales > Thalassiosiraceae > Bacterosira > Bacterosira constricta. Next base: position 6,441 of record JAZGVS010000313.1, read on the forward strand.
GCTGTGCCCTCCTGGTGTTGAAGCAGTCCTTTTTGGTATGTTATCATTGTATTGCCATCTGTATCATCTGCATTAACAATCTCTCACTAAACCACTGCCTCTCATTTCCCAAAAAGAGGATGGCCCTACATATTATTCTTTTGGGCCGTTGCGGACTTTTGCGTACTATTTGGGCCTCATCAATTTGCCAGGTATGGAAATATTTGTGAAATGTTGACTAATGGTGGAAGAATCTACGTAACCATATCTTCATATCTTACTTTACCATGTTCCTTCATTCTATGCATCAATAAAATTCGCTACAATAGGCATTGGCTGTATTGGCAGGACTGGGTTGACTTATTCAACGCCAGGTAATCAGTATTGTTCTCTTGCAACCTCAAATCGTTCATTAGCGTGTTTATTTCAACATCTTTTTGTGCTAATTCATTCTCTTTGTGTATCAACTCGTCTTAGCAATCCCGCTGGCAACTTTTTGCACTCGGATCTTTACATGAGAATCCTGCTTGCCATGATGTTTGTTGGTGTTGTAACGTCCTTGAAGCGATTTTGGCTTGCTACTTTTCTTGGGAGGCGTTCTTTTGCTCACTATGGACCGGAATTGGAGATCATATTAGCTAAAATGCTGCTTGTTAGCCAACTAGCTCACCTTGGGCGGCATCTAAATTGTAAGTAAACAAGCTGACCCGGATTGGGGTTGGTGTGCCAAGACTAATTTACAGCTTGAATCAGAACTCACCGAGCATCCATGCTGCTTTCACTGAACAGCAAATGTCATTAGCAAATTTTCAGACGGTTATGGGTACACAATGCAGCAGAATAAGATTGCACTACCTGGATTGACGACCGATTCTGAAGATGACATTGATGACGTTTCTTTAACCGCGAGTAAAAATCTGAACGAGTCGCAAAACAACGGCTTTGGCCAGTCTTTACTTGATGCAGGTATCGGAAGTAAGCTCGTTTTGAACTTATCCAAGCCTCGGCTAGAATCTGCACGCTCGTCACTCAATGCCTCAAAGAAAATGAGCAGTTCCAAACAATTTGAAATCATGCAATTATTGAATGAGTGGGAGGAGCCCGATATTATGACCAACTCTCAGGTAAGATCATGGATGTATAACACACTCTTTTCACCCATATCAATTCACAGTCTAAATCCCCTCTACTTTGATTCGTGTTATTGACAGTCAAAAGCTTCTATTAAAGACATCTTGCAATTTCGGCAAGCCGTATCTTTAATGAATGACATGGTAAGGCATTTTTCAATTTACGTATTCATCATTTGCACCAGCGCCCTCTCATGCATCTCCTTTCCCCCAAAAGTTTCCGTTTACACCAGCATTTGGACCAGCAAATAATAGACCATCTTGCGTACAGTCTTCAGAAAACTTATTCCATATACTGCTGCAGAAAACGCCATCACTTCCACTTCTGCCCTTTGAAACGATGTCTGAAATTGCTTATGATGCCAACGGCACGTTGATGCGTGTTAAAGTAAAGGTGAGACAGGCAATGTTGACCCTCTATCCTGTCTCCCCACCACACTCATCGTTTTCTCATTGTTCCACTTCAAAAGGCTCTGGTCAAGTTATTTCGTCCAGACCGAAAAGGATTTTTAACAAAGGTAAGGTCGTGGATTTAGCAAGATGATGTTCCCAGGTCACTTCACAATCTAACTCCATTTTGTTATTCGCGCTGTTCATAGTTGGACTTTGTGTCGTCAGTAGATAATGTATACAAGGAGCTGCGCTTGTTCAGAGCAAGCTTGGCTAATTCTTCCTCAATTGACGATTCCTTTGAGATGATGATCAATATAGTCCACTTCCTTTTAGTCATTATCATCGTCCTAGTAATACTTGGCTTCAAGGTGATTATGTTGCTTTATTTACTGCTCCTTGTAAGGGTTATTTTTTACTCAATTGCATCAATCGTTATTTATTCCTCAGCAACTGTGGGAACCAATTCGTTCCTTCGCAACATTCTTCCTTTCATTCTCGTTCATGTTTGGACCGGCATCATCCAAAATCTTTGAAGGCATCCTCTTGATCTTTGTTAGACGGCCTTATGATATTGGGGACAAGGTAAGGTTTAGGGAGTAACCCAATTTTAATTTGTCTAGTTGAGAAATGACATTAATTCACCTTATTCCCATGTATTTTGTTTGGGCCTCCCCTCAAACACAGATATCTCTTTCTGACCCTGAAACGGATACAAGCTCATCTGGCTCCAATACTTGGTTCGTTGAAAAGGTGTCACTCTTCACTACAACAGTCAGATTTGCCACGACAAATGAAGTTGCCACTTATTCAAATGGCTCGATTGCAAGGCTTAGGATTATTAATGCGAAGAGAAGCCCAAAGGCTGTAAGTCTTGCGATTCTTTGCCAGTTTTTTGAGTTGCATCATTTCTGACACATACTGCTGCATTCCGGTTGCTTCAGACTATTTACGTGTACATGAAGTTTGGATCTGATGTTCCCTACCACATGATTAAAGTTTATCAGACGGCTATTGAAGCTTTTGTCAAGTCCCGTCCAAGAGAGGTAAGTATTTTTGTTGGTTTTATTTTGTCACTTATATTGTATTTTGATGATCTCATCATGACGTATACCATCAATCAATGGACAGTGGGCACAGCTGAATGGGTTCCGTGCCACAAGGGTCGAGATGGAGTTGAACTATATTGAGTATGTGGTTGTGGTAAGTCTTATCGTTCATCCTATTTTATCACTTTTTCTGTGTCTTTGATTATCTGACCAGGTGTTGTTTTCACTGTTGTGTGCGCCGGGGTTCCTTACTTTTACTACCTTGCCTTTTGTGTAAAAACTCCCACCACATTAGGCTACACACCGCGAAATGTGGCAAAATGTTGGCCCGATTTTACAAAGCAAAGCAGACCTTGCCAGTTTCAGTCTAGAAGTATCCAAGAAACTTAATCTGAGATATGAGAATCCACCAAAGCCAGTCCATTTGTCAATGAGCACAAGGAAAGTCAAAAACTCTGGAGAAACGAAAGGTGATAAGTATGGTGGTCAATCTGAAATTCAACAAGTTTCACGTCTATTTGGGAGCGGCAACGTTGCAGGTACGGGCGGGGATGAATGATTATTGGTGTGTTTAGAATTATTTAGTAATACTATTAGAGTTTGTGACCTATGAGTAGCTGCTACAGAATTGCTCAAAGATTCCCATCCGGGCAGCATCCAGGCTCTCTATCAATCCAAAACAAGTCTCAAGACTCCAAGTTCAGGCCCAGGGGCAGAATGAAGCTCAACACGATTATTGCATGTTTGACGTATGCTGTGCGCAAGCAAGTGGTTTGATGATCACATGTATTATGATCCTTCACTGTTCTCTGGCAGAAGAAGGCTTAGGACCTCAAGAATATTATGATTGGGATACACTCAAACGATCACCTACTAGCTACTAGAAGATGAAACATCATGGGCCAGTCAGGCATGGGGGGATGGAGTTTCGCTGGAATATACAAACGATTTGTGAGGTTCAAGCATACATGACAACTCGCCAACGGGAATTTTCTATTGCGAGCTTGTAGGTACGTATATGCACCGGTAGTGAGGCGATTGGATACGACCAAGATCTGAACTCAAAGAGTAAACCAAAATATTGTGAGACTACACTCATGAGTCACGTGTAGGGAAACATGTGGAAACCCAGGGAAACCGTAAGTTACCACATCTGCCAAGCTGGGGGCTGAACTTTAGAGCGGATCCCATAGGCAAAAAATCAAACAACGCCTCAGGACGTGTGCGATTCGGACCAGAGATCCTATTCTATCAATGGATGGGAAGACTTATGGATTCGGATGACCTAACGGTTGTTCGTTGATTAGCATCTAGTTTATGTTGTTATTGACAAGCCGGAGACGTCTACGTAAACGCGCAAGTTGGTATATTCATATAGAACTAAGACTAATCAAACATGTACTTAGTCATTTTGCACTATTACTACAGTTTCTCTACTTGGAATCCCTGAGTTCTACATATGGGCATCATCGGTTCTCTCGTCATTGTGTCCGACAATGATAGTGATGGTACACAGTTTTACCAACCCGGAGGACCCGGACGCAAATTTCCCCAAGCAACCCTCATTTCCCTCTGCAGCACCGGTCTGGCGCCATTCATAATCTTGGCACTATCGTTCATCGATAATCGAAACGAACGCACAAGCCTTCCCCAATTCGAATTGAACTCTCCAACAAATATATTACTCTTGGCCAATATCATGAGATCGGCAACGCTGGCAATGTTTCGCGAGTACCGATCCTCGCAAGCTCCTTTGGAACCACCAGCATCAATGTGAAATCCTACATCTTGCTCGAAGGAGCTCAAGACGAATTGGAACTTGTGACACACTGCTCCATCGGCATTGGATGTGAGGGTATTTCCCTTTGAATCTTTGGGCAGGTCATTGATTTCATTCAGTATCTCAATGGGATCATCGGTAGCAACGTAAACCAGCCGCGGTGGTCCCTCCTCACTGTCTTCGCATGGCAAGTCATCGAATTGACTCAGGTAGTGCGTAAAGGGTATATAATTCCGCGGCATACTCTTCGTCTCCTCATCGTACATATCCAACGCTCGCCAATGCTTGATAACATGTCGCTTGGCATCACTCTCCAATTTATCCCCCCTCCGAACATGTATCGCATCGTACGGCACATCCAACGGCAATTCCGTGTGTTTTTGAATATATATCTCGACATCCCTTGCAATCCAATGTTGGAACCGCAATACCCCCGAACGTGCCATTAATGCCGAGACGTAATCCCAAATATCACGTCGATCCGTGAGGCTGCCAAAGATGCGTGCCTCGTGGGGTGCCGCACCGAGCCGTAAGGCCCATTCTGCTCCGGGAAGCGATGGCGGTTGAATCCTGAGGATCATTTTGTCCTTGTAGTGTGATATAAAGTAATCACGAACTTCTTGCCCCCCCATGACAATTACGTTTGTTTGTTTATCATCATTATTATTTCGACACCGGAGTTCCTGGGGGATGGGCACCTCGGTGGCATTGTTCGCTAATCGAAATTCATCCCAATCTTCATACCCAAATGTTCCCTGGCAAGGCACGGGGCATCGCCGCGATAGCCATTCAGCATGCTTCACGAGACGGTTCAAACCACGTGGAAAATCAGGATTCCATCCGACCTTCCGGGGTTCTCCACCAGCACGAACCATGACAGTTTTCCACGCTTCCGGCGGGCATCCAAATTGAGAATTCGACTTGAAGACATTCAATTTTGGTGGTGGTTCAAGTATCACCATGGCACGGTTGGTAAACGTCGCAATCATGGACGCTAGAAGGTAGCTATTCAACTGACTTCCATGACCATTGTGTGCGAATTGCTGGGGCATGAATAAGAACACATTATCGCACATGGACTCATCGTCATATCCCTTGGAACCGCCAGCGATCTGCTGTGCCTGCTGGATCTCCTTTTTGAAGAGAGCGCTGTCAATGGCCGAGGGTTGGAGGAGGGATTGGTAATTTTGGTTGATTAAGCTGCGGCTGTAGGGTATTGGTCTGCTGGGGAGGGGGTCGAGGTAGGTGAGTTGCCGCCGTGATCGTAGCCGTCGTCCGAAGATGGAGGTCAGTTCGAGGTCGCTTTGTATTGTATAGGAGATGGCGCAGAGTACGAGACTCAGGATGATGTATCGAAGCCGAGACCGTGGCCGGCTGATGATGAACAACCTTGATGGAGCCGTCATGGTTACAGCCTGGTGTTTGGAGTTTGGAGGGAGGGGAAAGAATATGCGTTCGTAGTGTACAATACAGTGGATTAAAGGTGTATGTAGGGTGTGTAGCTAGGTGTAGGGGCGATTTTTTATTTTTGTAGACTATAAGTCTGAGCAAATTTACAAATCCTCTTTGGTAAAATTACACACTGAAATAAAAGCTTTATTTCTATTAATTCCTACTGCTATACACATACTAAATGGTTTTACACTACGTCATGAGTTTTGTGAACTGGGAAGCCTCTCATTCTCTAGCTAAATTACTTCGTAGTAATAAAAATCGCAAAAATCTCAGAATTACAAATCTGTAAATTTCCTCAGGCTTAGGCTAGCAATGGTATTGTGTTGCGTCGGTTATGGTCTGCAAAAAGGCCGGCGAAAGAGGCATTTCGGAGTAAGTTACTACATAGTAGTCCCGATTGTACCCTGGTCCCGATGACTCGTCATCTTGAAGTACGAAAAGAGGTTGTCAGTACCGCACTGGCATTGCCCTTTTTTCGCGAGCCACGAATTCACGTAGGAATCAATAAAAAGGTACATACGCATATCAGTACGAGGATATTGTTTCGCTAAAATCGCCCAAACATCTCTGAAATATCTTGTTCAAATTGTGCGCCGTGTGGGCCATCCGGTCGACTTTCGTCCTTATCTGGCGGGCGCCCTTCAGTGCCCAAATAGAAAGCATCGGCATAATTCATTATTTAGACCATGACGACCCCATTTCCTCTTCTCAACTCCACATCCGACGCACGTTGCGCTCCCCATGGAACCAATCCTTCCGCCAGTGCCACACACACTGGCTCCCACTTCAACGTTGTCTCCTTCACGTCCATGACCGTTCGCACGACCGACGGCCGCTGCAAAGGGACCATCGCAGCTTCATCGTCCCAATCGTGTTCAACTCAACTTTTGAACCGCCCTCCTTCCAAACAATAATACTCATCAAATAACTCCTCCCGACAAGCACTCAAATATCTCTACACTGCCATCCGAAAGTGCTTCTCAACCGCTGCACACGCAATCCCATCAACGAGAGCTTGGAAGCCATCGCGCCAGCTTTACGAATATTTATTGGGAAATGGAGTTCCAACGCTGTCCCGAAACCCTTTCCACGGACAAGGTTACGGACCACCAACGCACTCCGCATGTTACATACCCTTTCAGACAAACCTTACGAAGGTGTGACAAAACTTATGCATGACAAATCACAATAACAAAAGAATCCGTGGACTTCCCGTGGATCCAATATTCTTTTATGGTGTAATTGAGCGGCCTATCCCACACAGGGGTCGAAGCAAATAGGCATCTGCCCATGAGCCTACCCTCTTCACAATCTCACAACCCATTCATGAGACCTATCAGAAGTGACTTCCAAAGTGGTAAGTGATGACTCTCTTTGTAAAAAAATATATCCATCCTAACACCGCAACCTATGAACTGCCACTGTACAGATGATGACAATATATGTCGTGTCCACAATCCAGTGAATGAGAACAGACTATGAACGCATAGCCATTACCAATTAAACATAGCTTCGAAATACACGACTGAAAGTATTGAAAACTGTTTCTAATATTTAGATTAATCTTGCTTGACGGAAAACAAAAGAAAACTAACTGCAATGCTAACGAACGGATTAAGATGTATCAATTCTGTTGCTGTTGGCCGCTTTGCATCTAAAGGCCATACGCTTTGCCATTTTCCATGCTCGGCAAACCTTTCTCCTTTACATATTCAATGTAGAAAATATTGTGATTCATATCCATGTTCAATTCGGACAAGGTGCCACTGGCCGGCCTCTCTCAACAGAGGCATCCGCCTCCTTTTAGCAGGGTACGATGCTCCTCCTCGTCAACAATCAAGGCTGTAGTGGCGATCCATCGAGCAAGGTCTTTTTGTATAATGTCCTGTTAGGCTTCGGTTATGATATGATTGATCATCAACATCACTCAATTGCCCCCTTCTCCCAATCATATGCTTTGGTCCTCTTTTGTGCCATCGCCATTGTTGTGGTATTGAGTGGATACGAAACCGACCGAGGGCTACTATGAAATAGGTATGATTCTGATTGGGAAAGACGTATGAACTGCGGTCGCTTTACGATTCCAATTGGGACGAGAACTGTTGCACTATTGGTCGTTTGCGATGATACTCTATCCTATCTCAAATCTGGTGGGCTTTGGTGAAATTGGGATGGCTGGGGAGACATGACAATGAGGGCTGGGATGATGGCCAATCAAGCGGATTTTTTGGAATTGGGTTCTTAAGGACCTAATGCAGGGACTATTAAAAAATCCGCTCGATTGTCAATGGTATGATGCATTGGTAGTCAATGCCGTGGCTACTATGGCCTAAAATCCCATGGTCTGGGGGATGTCGGAGGGAGACATCGCTAGTTGGCTCGTGAGATGAAGGGCTTCTCATGTCAAAACACATAATCGGATATAATTATATCAAAAAGAAAGAAAAGTTGGGCTTGCGCGTTTTGTATGTAAGATTACGTATGTAGACAAGCTCAACCGTCGATTTTAAAACTTCAATACCAGGGCTACATCTCATAAAGGGCCGATCTCAGTGGTTGGTGCTGTATTGGTGTGATGAGGTGCATGCAAAGATACTCTACCAATATTGGCGGGAGTATGACACGTACGCGTTGAGTTCTGGCGGCAACAACACGCACGACACGTCATTCCTCCTTTCCCGCCAAAATATATAAGAAGGAGAACGAGCGAGCGAGAGGAACACGACCAACGGACAGAGAAAGAACAGATCGCCATTCCAAGGAAAGAACGAGGCTGCTGGAGATATTTCGTGTATCACTACGACTACAAACGACCAATTTTCTTGGAGATACAACGACAGAGGCCTCTGTACGACGATACATATCTAAAAGAAAGAGGTGTCGGTCATCGAGCGAGCGAGGATCCAATTGAAATTGAAATTCTCCTTCGTATCTTTCTCAGGGTGCGATAGGAATCCATCTTATTTTCCTGAATCCACTTCTTGTCATCTCCATCCGCCGCACTCAACGACGTCACCGCACCGCCATAACGTCACTCGCGGCGGCGTTGTTGATATATTATGAAAGGAGAGGAAGAGAAGATATCTATCTAGAATGGTTCGGGCATCGAGCAGATAAAGACAAAATTTAGAATAAAGCCGCGCTGCGAGCGAGACAAGTGTATTCAAATCAACTTTGTTTGTGAACACAACATGCGCGGTAAACCAATCAAGTCGACAGCGTCAAAGCTATTGTTGTGCATTGTTCTCGCAACTGCGGGAAAGCAACAGCAATGCCACGCAGGATGGGTCGATCCGGATACTTCCGATGAGTTTCTTTNAATGTATCATCCTTAGTACCTTTGGTTTTCATCGGTTGGCTGGATGGAGTGGGAGATGAAAGCCAAGAGGAGATGGAGGCAAATCAGATCAATAGAACTGACTGAGTATTACAAATGTGTTGTGAAATTTCAACACATCTAAAATGAATGTAAAATTGTCATTTTACACAATCTTTTGCCTCTTTCATGCAAAATGGATGTGAATAAAGAGATGTGAAGAGAGTGGGTGGGTGGTGGCGAAATAACTGAGACCTCGTGTATTTTGCTTCCTAGTAGATATCATAGCAAACAACCTCCTTCTACCTTCAACTCACAGTCCGTCTCTAGAGAGAGTTTATGGTGGAGATACAAGACTAAAGCAATAGCATCAGATGATGATACAATACACAATATCTGTCTACATAAAGATGACCCACATCATAGAATTAGGAGTAGGTAGGTTCGTAAGAAGGTCAGGGACCTCGAGCTCTTTCTCCTATGTATTGGAATAGACAGGATGGAATGAGCTCCTGAAGTGGGTATTGTACTCATATTGAATATTGGATCTAAGGTAGTAGGCTACATATCCGAACCATTTAAAACCACCACAATTTGTGGTGGTTTCGGATCACGCAAAGAGTGCACACATATAATCGGTTCTGTAGGAATAATTATTTTTGCGCATGTAGCCAGTACCAA
>JAZGVS010000314.1:0-16420 GCA_037356235.1 Bacterosira constricta
TGATTGCGAGGATAAGGGACCGAGTGAAGTTTATGTGGAGCAGGATTTGGTGGATAAGGATGTTGCGACCATGAAGCATTGTGTGGATTGGTTGGCACAGGCTAGGGCGGCTTTGAGGCTTGGTTTGTTGTTGAGGGAGCGGGCATGTGCTAGTTTGAGTTTGAGTGAGCTTTGTAAGAGGAAGTTGACGCAGGCTGCCAAGGCGGGAGCGGATGAGGCTTTGAGGTGTGCTGATAAGGCGATTGAGATTGCCGGACCTGGATTTTGGGATAGTGATGAGGTGCAATTGGAGGTAAGATTTTGATTGTTTGTTCTTGTACCCTTGAGAAATAATGGGTTATTTGGATGTAGTACTTGTCAGGCTTGATTGAGTACCATCAAACTATCAATTCAACTCACCTCATTCTCCTCCCCATGAACCATCCCAAAACAGGCCGAAGACAACCCAGTCCTCGACCCAAAGTACGAAAAAAATGCCACATCTCCCGGCCTTGCCAACCCCACCACACTTAAACTTCTCCCCATCCGTGTCTCCCAGCTATGCATGCGTTCTGCCCTCCTCCAACGCGGAAATGCCCTCGCGGCACTCAGCAGAGAAGACGAAGCCCGTAAAACATACGAAGATGTATTCCCCATCCTTGAGGGTGAGCCTCGGTGTGCACGCGTTGATTGGGAACGGCATTCCGTCCATGTCAACATTGGTAATACGTACGCACGCACCGGTGACTTTGATAAGGCAGATGAACATTACAAGATTGCCGAAGAGTTGGGTACGGATCACATTGGCGAAAAGGGTGGGTCCGAGGATGATGGACGGGCAATGATTTTGTGTGCTAAGCGCGCACGATCGTTTGCGTTGAAGAAGGTGGGAAGGCTGGATGAGGCCAAGGTTCTGATGGGAGAGGTAGTTAAGCAAAAGATTGCGGATGATGAGGCTACATTGAAAAAGAAGGAAGAGGAGGCTGCCAAGGCTATTGAGGCGAGTGCGTCTGAAGCGGAGGCCAACTAAAACAAACGACTGGTGATTATGGACATCAATGAAGTGAGGTCTGAGCAGTTAATGTTTTTAGAGAGTGCCTGAATAATAATATTTGGCAGAGTATACTGCATCAAATAATTACGATATTTTCTAGATGACACTCTACACGAAAGTAAATTCAAGGTCGTACCAGGGTCGTACTCTTTTATGTAGAAGGCCATTTGATTTCTAATAATTTGCGTTACAACCTATACCTATTTGGTTACAATATTGATCAGGTAACAAAATATGGTTATGCATCAAAGGACATCAGCACTTTTTGCGCCATCTACTTAGATCTCTCCGAAATAAATCGTTCGCATTGTTATGAGAAACATTGAAAGATACCGGATGTTTCCTAGGAGCATGGCGAGAGTCTCCAATAATATGGTGAGTAGCATCGCCCTCCAAACACTTCTGACAAACCCAATCAAAGTTTCAGTTTAGACAGCTTCACTTTTAGTTCAATCACAGTATGTATTTTGTTTTAGGCTCTTGCCAAAACACCTAAAATGACGTGTTCCCCCCTTCTATCTTCACAGGATACACAGAGCACAGGGAAGACGATATGGATGGTATTTTAGAGGACTCGAAAAGTAAGGAAAGGGATTGAAGTAAGATCTGCATTTCTAAACAGCAGGAAAGAATTTTAGCACTCAGAGATCCAATCATTGGAGGTTCAAAATGATGGTTAATAACACAATGGTACGTGCATATTTATCCATGGAAGATCTCCCCACTATTTGGGCTGCATACGGCCATTGCTTGATACCCAAAGGCAATGTCATGGAATTGATAAATGCCAAGCGTGCGGTGCAGTACATATCGCAGCTCTTGTGCCAAAGCCTGAAGTTGAAACCAGGGTGATTCATTTATTCGCTTCGCGATGCTTCTACATCATGTAGGATATGTAAAACTGAACATTGCATACCCCATCTTAGTATGCACTTGTCCATTTGAGTCTCTATGGTGACATGTGGGAGTTCAGCATGCTCCAATCTGCTAAGGATTCAAGCTCTCTACGATTTCTCTTGGGCCTTCTTTTCCTCTCATCTTTGAGATCATTGATTGCAGACACGACCAGGTGTGGTGTCTTGTCTAGCAGGGGCAGGCCCCATAACCAAAGAACTTGAAATACCATTGTGAGTCTTGCTCGTTTGCCAAAGAAAGCGGGGTACTCTTCAAATGCTGATTTTCTCTTGTATGCCCCTACAAACTCTTCAAATATCTCGTCTTCTTCTTCAAACGCATCATCCAAATCTTCCAACTCAGAATCATAGCCATCAAATGATTCATCTGACTCAACCGATGCGTCCTCGTCTTCATCTGGAAGGGTTCCATACAAACTTTCAGTTGATTCCTCGAACGAATCTTGAGGAGACTCCTGCGAGATCAAAGCAAGAATTTCTGGAATCAGCTTACGGCAGGGTGATAACATTTGAACTCATCTCCATCGTAAGTGCCCTTTCCATTCGTAGCATACAGAACAGAGAGCATTTTCCATTTGCGGTTGATCTTGGGACAAGCGTTGCAATTGAGAATATCTAACAGAGCTTCGTTTGGGCAGGGTTCAAAATCAAAGCTTACAGTTCGCACACGGCAAGTGTGGTTCAATTCGGCAACAAAATCCAAGTATCTCAGTCCGTCGAACAAGGCTTCGCGCATCTTGTTTCTACCTTTTCGGGTCATTTCGTTATTTCCCTTTCCCACCAAAGTCAGCACGCGAAGGTTGGTATTTTATGCCTCAATGCCCTTGCATACTGCCACGCATCATAATCGTCAACACTGGTATCACTAAGATCAAGATGTTCTAAACCAGGATTGCACCTCAAGAACTCCGATATGATCACACTCGCATCCCTCGAATCCCCTTCACATGCGCCCAAACAGGTTTTACTGAGGTTGAGATACTTCAACTGTCTACTTGAATCAAGCACACTCGATAGCGCAGACTTTCCCAGTCGCATGCCCGCCAAGTGCAATTCCTCTAGGGATTCGTGCGCCTCTAGTGCTGCGTAGAAGCGGCAGTCAAGCACTGCAGCATTCCTCATTATAAGACGTTTGATATGAGATTTTTTTTCAAGCATTTCGCATAGGAAGGGAAGAAGAGCTTTGCTGTCATTTATATTGTCATTGCAAAACATCAGTGTGTGAATATTTTGTTTGATGACCGCAGACTGTAAAATATCAAGCATTGCCTGTGGTAATTCCATGTTATCAAATTTCCAGAATTTATTGTCATGGTTGGACGAGCGGATGACCTCTACAAATTCATTCCACTGGGGGGCGAAAGCTTGGGCAGCAGCGTCTGATTTTGTTACTCGTACGGATATCTCATAGTTGCCGATGCCCTGTTGTCTTCTAAGCTTGGCTGTGTGATCTTTCAAGGTAGAAATTACACTAGAGGAAGGGCATTTTTACCGCTGGCAGATCCGATCGTTTCGAGAGTAGGCATCTTCGGTGAGGTATTTAACAATGACTGCTCGACCTTGGCGCGACTAAAAATCTTTGTTCGCCCCAGCAATGACGGAAAAGAAAGAGGCACTCGACAAAAAGAGAATCAACGTTCAAGGACTGAGAGGAAACGCCAAGATGTTGGACGGGTGCTTTCCTTCTTCCTTCGGCCCAACCTGCGTAACGTAAAATGAATGCTGTTTTGGCTCCTGCTATCGAGTCATGGAGTTGAACGGCAAGAAGAAGTAATAGATAGACGATGCATGTTGTCATGCCGCATGCCGCATGACTCGCCGCATGCCGCCGGCCACGACCCAAGAACAACAACAGCTGATTCCACGACACGACGTCTTCTCTTGTCTCCCGCCAATTCGATGTCTATTACGAGTTGAACAGCAGTTGATAGATAACGTTTTAGATTGACTTTCTGTAAGTAATCTAAATTAACTTATCTAGCTCCGGCCAACATAAGAAGTAGTACGATACTTATGTTACACAAATCGCATATATCTGCTTACACTCTCCACTTACTCTCCACTCTCCCCCCTCCTTCGATCTGACTCTGACTGACGCGGCTCCACCCCCGTCGTCATTCGTCATCCACCTCACAATACAAGAACAACAACGACATCTTGTTGGATCCAACACTGCGCCCCTCGCCCCTCGCATGTCTCGTCATAATAATAATTCTCATCATACTTCCCTTAATCCTTCTTCTCGGTTCATCTCAGTCCTTTTGCAATGAAATTCCTTCTATTCTCTTCCGTGTTCATTGGTGTCACCAATGCATTCACAGCGACTCACCAAAATCCTGTGCATCGACCAGCGACCCATCTTCTAGCCGCGGGTGGTGCGCCTCAGTATGATAAGTTTCAGGCAACTCTGCGACAGGCAGAGAGAGTTGGAGATAATAGCGTCATGCTCCATATTGACACTGAGGATGTAGTAGACTATGAACCTGGTCATGTCCTAGCATTAGAGGTTAAACCAGATGGCGAAATTGCACAAGGTGAAGATTCCAAAACGAACAAGGATGCCAAAGAAAATGCCGGCTGGATGAGAGGTCCTTACACTGTCAGTCGGTCTACCGATAAATCAATTGATATTCTCATAAAAGTTGTGGGCGATAAGTCGAAACGATTTTCTACTGCTGAGAGTTGTACCATTCAATTTGGTGGCAAATTTAAGGTGCCAATTTTGGAAGGAATTTCTACGGATACAACCAAACGAGTTGTCTTTGTCTCGACAGGTGTGGGTGCAGGCCCTTGTGTTGGGGCAATTGAGAAGGCATTAGAGCAAGACAATTTCCCTCCTATTGATTTTGTTGCTTGTTATAGGGATTCTTCAGAGGTTGTATACAAGGATCATTTGGATAAACTGCAAAAGGAACATCCTAGCAAATTCTCTTGGAAGGCAATCATTTCCAGTGAACAAGGGAGACTCTCTGCCAGTGATGAAAATCTAAAAGCTCTCACAAACACAAATTTTGACGCTGGTCTCGACAATACACACTATCACTTGATTGGGAATGGTCAAATGGTGTCTGAGTTCAAGCAGGGTCTACAAAAGTTGGATATACCAGATGACAAGGTTACTGTGGAAATGTACTTCAATCACAAAGGTGAAATAGATGCAGAGGTAGTTGATAGAATCGCTGCTGCAGTTAAGGAAACAGCCGCTGCTAGTGTGGTATAAATGTATCGTAACAAAATTACCATGATTATAATATCCAATAACTGTGTCCATCTTACAGTATTATGCGGCTCATGTGATGTAACCGTGCCAAGAACGAGAATTCGATTTTCTCTAACACATGATTCTGGGAAGCTTATTTGCAAAATCACTTCTGTGTATAGTTGCCAGCCAGCGAGGAAAGGCCAATCTTTCTGTTCAACAGATTGAAGCTCCCAATGCAATGGAGTGAAACATATTTGACTCAAAAGTAAAAGGTGCGGTGGCAGGTTTGTTGTCATCATCACCTTGGAAAATACCAGTCATAGTAGAAATTTTTACAAACCATATCATATTCTATCCATGAGCTGGAGCTTCAATCCATTCGAGGGAAGCACCGTGAATCCAGCCTGCATATCTTTTCTCAACCAGTTGGCATCGAACTCTCCCCCCTTGCCCAAACGTTGCAATGCCTCCAACTTGGGATCGAGTACCACAAACTTGTTCAAAATCCTCGACAATAATATTCGTAATATCACCTGGGCCAGAGGTTGGCCCAAACAATTGCGTGGTCCAATAGCAAAAGGCATGTATGACCCATATTCGTCCTGGCCCAAATCTCTGCTTCGTAGCTCTGGATCAATCCACCTTTCAGGAAGGAATTCGTCAGGTCTATCCCATAATTTTGGATTGCGATGGAGTGCGTAGATCCATATACAAGCAAAGGTTGATGCCGGCATGGATATTGATTTCTTGGTATCCTCCTGATTGGTAACAAGAGTTTCATCGGTAGGAATCGTTATATCAGTAGTGAGCTTTCGTACTATGAATGGCGCCACTGGGTAGAGACGCATCGATTCTTTGATGACTGCATCAAGATATGGCATTTGAGATATCATGCTCTTTAAGATGGGCTTGATATCTGATTTACCGAGTACCGAACGGACTTCGTCGGCCACTCTCTCCTGCTTATCCGGATGCAGGGAGAGGAGATGCAGTGTCCAAGACAAGGTGGCAGCACTTGTATCCTGTCCAGCAAATAGTAGTGTGATTGCCTCATCTAGTAAGTCTTTTGAGACATTCGCTGGGATGATCCGCTTATCATTCTCTGAAGAATGACTACTTCTTTGACTCAAAAGTGCCAATGGGCTTCCAGACACTGAATTCTCACACGCCACCTGGGCAAATTCTCTTATTGGCACCATGGTTCTCTCTTCTTCCCGATACATGGGAGAAAATGCTTTATACATCCATCGTGGTAATAGATACCAGATCGATCGAGATTGGGCCAAGACAATCATTCGTATTTTGGTTACAGATTGAAGATAGGTTGGTAAGAGCGATTGGATTCGATTTTCTTTTTCATCGTGTTCGCCAGATGCATTGCTACTTTGAATTGTACCACCATTACTTGTGGTATCAACGTTTTGATATTCTGCTTCCTCCCCCATCGACGCGAGGGACGTGCGCGAGCTCTGTGGAGAAGAGGACGTCGATGAATCTGACTGCCTCGAAGTTGATTCCCCATTTTCTCCATACCCATCATTCTCAACTTTAATAGATTCAGGGCTGAACTCAACATCATGGCCAGTGATGATCCGATAGATAAGACCAATAGTTGATCTTTGTAGCATGGGTACTACATTCATCACAGGACTCTTATTTTCCTTCGCACTATCATTTTCACTATTTTTGCTCTGACTCTTGTTGCGTTCCATTGCACACACAACTTCTCTCTCAAAAGAATCAGCCGCTCTATTTGCTTCCATTTCCAATGATTTGTCTGTAACCCCATTGCGGAGCAAGCAGTGCATCACACTGGCGCGTTTTGCTTTCCAGTCTGAGCCATTGGCTGTGAAAACTCCCTCCCCGGAAAAGTTTTTGAAGTGGTCATAAGCTGGATATTTGGTTGAGCCGGTGAGCATTCGCAATGATGAAGATCTACGCCGTTTTTGTGCAAGCTCAATTGACGATCTAGGATGGTCAGTATGACTGGCAGTACTTTTGAATATTTGCAATACATTTTGCCACGAAAAAGAAAAATCTGTATTCCCACGGCCACCTGACATTATTTCTCCCATGCCGCCAATCTCAACCACACCAGCACCTATCAAAATCGCTCTCGCTGGAACAGGATGTGCAACATGCACAACTTTCGTTTGAACACCATAGACAGTAGCATACAACCCATACGGACCCTTCAAACGTTCCATACGTGGTAGGATATTTGTGATGGCGGATGATCCCATTTTCTTCTTCTTGTTTGATGGCATATCTGTGTCCTGAATGCCTGATTGCTCCTCTAAAAACAACCTTGCCCACTCCATAATACAACTGTCATCATCCCAATCAATCTCATCTTCATTATTTGCGCCATCATCTTGAGTGGTATAATTCATGAATCTTGGTCTCCATACCACAGTGGGTAGATTGCATTTCCCTCCTTCCAGTTCACGACGAGTTTGGCGTCTTGTGTACATCATGTACATGATGATAATTATCACAAGAAGAAATAGTGGCAATGCAACACCAAAGGCCAGCGAGATAAACTGACCCATCATTGGTTGTGCAGTCGGAATCATGTTGAGAGATGCGCATTCATTTTGAGGCAGATGCGATGAGGCCAATGGACAATCCGATTCGGATGGGAGGGCTGAGGTCATGTTCTCTGATTTCAGCCCAAGATTATGTTGCTGTGTGGTGTATTAGGCATGGGAGGATGGTTGAGGTTGGTTCATTGTAATTGTAGCACGGACAAATTCGCCAGCAGCCGCCAGCGCGGCCAGCGCCGCCATTGCATCTATCGCTGATCTATCGGCCATCATGGCGCCACATCATCGTCATCGTCGGAGCGAGCGATACACGAGATCGTTGGCTTTTCTTGTGTTGATTTTACATCGGGCGGATGGACGATCTTAAGATACGGATGGCGGAAAGACGTCACAGTGCCAGGAAAGGGGCGCGAAAGCTCCCGCCAGATTATTGCTGGAAGAGAAATTTGTTCGCGGGTTATTGTTTGAGATTTTCCACCAGATTTGCACCAGCAGGTTTGCACTGTTCAAATCGCAAGGGAAAAGCGAAAGGTTCGCCCAGTTGTTGTCGCCCTACGAGACAAGAACAGATAAACAATCCAGTAAGATCGACCGCCACAATGGACGAGGAGCAACTCCCAGCAGCACACTCCCTCCCCACATCGCCACAGTCGCAAAAATCGCGATCGTCACCAGTAAAATCACAACAATTCTCGGCGGGCAACATGGCTGCTCCAAGTAAGGATGACACAATTGGCATGAGTGGATTACTCGCCGAGCGCATGGCGCAAGGCGGCGGGGCACTCTGCAACGATCGAAATGGTCTATGCTTAGGATATCGAGGAGACATCAATGCCAGTCAGAGTGGAGTCTATACAGCTATTGCGAAATTGGCAAGTCAGCTGGATAGCACAGTAGATGGTTCGGGGGGTAATCAACAGGAAGTACCGTTAGTTTCTATTCAGACTGAGAAAGCAGCGCTTCTGGTGAAAGATTATGGGGGGAGAACAGTTGTCTTTCGTGTACCAACAGAAGCTGCTGGGGATGAAGATGCAAATGATGCGGAACCGGGTGGCAGTGACAATGCAGCAAAAGCAAGCTGACGAAAAACATATTTGTCCAGACAGAACAATTCACATAACATCTGATGAAAAATAGCAATATTATGAACAAATCATCTTTTGCCGTGATTTATTTTTCGTTATGTTTATCAGTCAAAAATCAGCTGTGCCAAATTATACCGGAAATATAAACCGAGAGCACAGCAAAATGTTTGGAATGCCAAAAGAACGATGCAGAGACGCTGTTCGCTCATGGGTCCCAATATTTGCAAAAATAAATTGATCAATGTCATGTTAACCATCTCTCCATTTCCCCTTTTTATTTTTGAGGGTTC
This sequence comes from Bacterosira constricta, assembly GCA_037356235.1. Taxonomy (NCBI): domain Eukaryota; phylum Bacillariophyta; class Thalassiosirophyceae; order Thalassiosirales; family Thalassiosiraceae; genus Bacterosira; species Bacterosira constricta. The sequence continues at coordinate 9,071 of JAZGVS010000314.1, forward strand.
CATCAATCCAGTATGAGCGTTGAATTTCGGCAGCCGATGTTTAGGGCAGGGGACTAACTTGAATAATTGTGGTGTCGACCAAAGAAAGTTGATTATCTGGGGTATGAAGAATAGCAGCAACGTTTTGCTAAAGTGGCCTAGAATCCCTACCACAGCAAATGTCATGCCAGCAAAGTAACAATATGTATCACCAACAAATACTGATGCAGGGTACCAATTATGCCGCAACAACGCCAATGACACACCCAAAAAAGAGAGCATGATCATGGCCGAAAACACATGATTCTCACGCGACAAACTCTCAACTTTTATTTCCATAAGGTTGTGAAATAATACTGCGCATCCAATAATGTATGATTGTCCCACTTCTAACCCGTTGATGCCAGCATAAATATTGATGGCATTGGTGCAGAAGACTGCGAGTAGACCCATGTAGACGAGGTAGAACAGGCCCAAATTCACTATTGATCCTTCTGCATTTTCATCCACCACCACGAAATGACATATAAACTTCCCAAATGCTGTTAATTCCCCATTAATCATTAGATATAATCGTAAAGGAATGGGCACCACTACCGAGGTACTTCCCTTGTAGCAACAAAGCAAAGGAAGGGATGCCACTGATGGTAGAAATAATTTGTATCTCCATGGCCATTCTAAAACATCATCAGTGAAACCCAGGAATAGCATGAAACATATTGAGAGCAAAGCTGAATTTAGATCCAATAACTGCATGGAATTTTGGTGGAATTTGCAGACCAGTGATGAGTAAGGGTACAACGAAGAGATGTGCAAACTAAATAAATAAATGCAGAAACTCGTACCTTGCTAGGATGATTTGTCGCAAATCCGACCAAGCAAAATATGAGACATATTAAGAAGATAGCTCCTGGAACGATACCCAATGCTTCTGGGCTGTGGTGTGGTTGCGAGATCAGTATAGTATTATTATGACATCTGATGCAAAATGCCATCTTAAAAATGAATAAGCAGACGAATACATACAACTTACATATCATCATTTTCACTCTTGGTCCCCTTCTTCCCCAAATCTTTCCCACATATACCTCTCTTCAGCATGTAATATTTGATGCTAGGGATCAGACGATGAGTCCCAACATGGCCCAATATACCCAATGCCCCGAACAACAGCAATTGCGCTCCTACACTCGATGTTGTTGCATTCAGGGTAGTGCCATCCTTTGTTTTGTCGTCGGCTATTCTACCCATGTCATTGGATAACAGCTGGTAAAGGATCCATAATGGAGGAAACAGTGGCAAGATGGAGAGGGCTAGTAATGCCATGGCCACAACGCAACGGAATGGGGAGTTGCGTTTGTTCGTGGTTTGTTGCTGTTTATTGGGTGCTTTTCTGTTGCGTTGTTGTTTTGTTGTTTGTTGTTGTTGTTTGCTTCTCGCGTCTCGCGTCGCGCTGTTCATAAAAATTGACAGAGCGGGGCTAGTACGTTTTAGCGATAAAGGCTGGCCCCACAGTTAATTTGTTAGTGATCTGATCCCATACTTCTACTATGGAGATTCTTTGGGTCCCATTATGAGGTCCCATTCTGGCCTTTATCGCCAAATTAGATGCCGCACCATTTATTTGAGCAACACAAAACTGAGCAGAACAATCGTGACATCTACGCATCAATTTCAGATCCCCACCATCACCACCATGAAATCCGCTGTCTGTGTCATCCTCTTCACAACGCTAGCATATCTTCCAGCAGCCGACGGTCTCACCTTACCCTCGCCTCAAAAGCATAACACTTCTCCTCTTCACTCGCGCCGGTTCGCCCTCTCAACTCTCTCAACCGCCGTGCTCACATCGTTGGTGCCGAGCGTTGCTCTTGCGGATAGCGGCGCCAAACAAAGAAAATACCAGCGATACCCCTCAATCAGATTCATAGCCGCGCTAGGAGACCCCAAAGCATCCTCTGGAGATGGAGCTGAAACCTGGGGGCTCTGGCGTGATGACCCTGGTCCTCGAGGTGTATATTTGAAAGACTACGATCGTAGACTTGGAGCAAACGACAATGTCGCACCGGCTGGATGGAAATTCGATCCTGCGGATTGGTGGGTTGAAGAGCATGGCCTGATTATGTCAACACCGGAGCCATTACCTAGAAAGAGCCTTGATAAGGATACAAAGGAAATAATACCCGAAAAGAAATACATCGTGACGGGGGACCGTTCCGTTACATCGGTGATGACCGTCCGTGCTAATGGAACATGGGAGCTTGAGAAAGGAACTCTGTATGATGTAACGCACTTGCCTTGCAGGAGCGCAGCTTACAGGGGAGATACTTGTGCACCAAAGAACGCCAACCTCAATGACTTTCCCGTGAGACCTGGAGCGGAAATGCCTGTAGTTGATGGATGCAGCAAACAGGATTATGCAGTTTTATTCGTTCTGGGTGAGGTAGTCTAGATATTGAAATAATGAGACCCAAGATAATTTGCAAAATGGGTGATACTAAATACTTAATATTGTACCCTAATTACACATGTCTTTATTCATCGTCGTCAGCCTCTGCATTTTCATAGAGTTCTATCAAGTCAGCCAGCATTTCTTTCTTCTTAATCCAATATACAGCATGGCATGCTGCTACCTTAGGAAAGTTGGCTGCGAAGTCTTCATCGTCTTCAACCTTAGCTACCCAACAATTATTAGATTTTTTCGCCACCGTTTGGAGAACAAATGTAATGGTATCGGCATTAATGGCACCATAACCCATCGACGTTTTAGCCTTGGCATCATAGGCCCAGGCCAATCGCTCTCTCTGCACCATCCCATGCATATTCAACAACAATAATATCAAATCACGAAGCTGTCTCATCAACTTCTTCTTCCCCTCCCCACCCCCAGATGTACTCAGAAACTTTGCCAAATTCGACTTCAATGAGAAGTTCCCTCGTACCAACACGGAACAGGAAGATAAAGCCATGGTTAACATCTCATCCGAGACCTTGGTCACAAGGAATCGAGATCGTATGACACGGTAGGGAATCATGGTTCCGTTACCAGTTTGCAATAAGATGGCTAGTTTGGATGCCAGTTCCGCTGTGGCTTGTTCGGTCGACGATCCAACATTATCTGTCATTTCCACATCATCATCGCCTTCCTCTCCCATTACCAAATCATCACCATCTGTCGAATTTTCGGGTACGACTCTAACTGCCGCTGACGGAGCCCAGTCCGACAAATTCTCAACAAACGTCTCCCCCGAAGAACGCCCTGCTGCATACGAATCCAAATAGTTCAAACTCTTGACATATCCCCCATCCGTATCCAAACTTTTCGGATTTTTCGCAAGCTTCAACTCATTCTCTCTATTTTTGCACTTGATTCCATACATCATTTCCTTCTTCACCATTGACCACTTTCCATCACTTCCGTGTACATCTAATTCGATCCATTCTTCAGTCTCTTGATTGGCACGAAAGTAAGCATACGAATTACGACGGGCGTTGATAGACCGTTCCGTTTCCTTCTTTTGATACATGATTGGCCTTTGCTTGCCGCTGGACTTAGAAGAATCCAATTTGTCCTCGACAGCGGCCACACTGGTAGTGGGATCTTCATCCTCATCATCGTGCAAATGACCAAACGAAGGTCTCATTTGAAACACATGCTTTTGCATCGGGACGACATTCAATTTCGTTCCATCTCTATTAAATTTCGCCAGAGCCATGTGTGTTACCGGAGCGACAGCATTGGATGTGAAGGTACGTTGGCTTAAACACATTTTATCAGTGAGCTGTCGATCACCTGCCTGTGCAGATGGTGGGATGGGATAGTCGAGTTCGAGCATGTTGTGCTTGGGGCGGAATTTAGCCTCGCTGGGTGTGTTGGATTGATCGCGTTTGGAAAGATTTTGACGGTTGACGGGCTGAATGGGGAATTGGAGGAGGTGTAATGAATTTGAGAGCTCAGGCGAGATGAAGACGTCGATTGTGCGGACTATGGGGTCGTCAGGATCATCGTCGTCGTCGTGCATGTGAGTGCTTTTGGGTGCTGGCGACGGGACGGCATGGTCGGTTGGTTCACTTTTGACGAAGCTGCTGCTGCTTACGACCGCGTCGGGGCGTCTCGACATGTTTAACGATGGTATTTGTATGGGTCGATCCTGATGTGGTGATGGTTGGGTGTTGGTATTGTTATTGTTGTTGTTGTTGTTGATGAACGAAGCACTGGAGAGCGGGGAGTGGGCGGGAGGTGCGAGGAGAAACGAGGAGTTTGTGCGGTGCTCGCGGTGGCGGGTAGTAGATGGCGATGATGTACGTATTCCTACACAGAAATACCTGATTTTAGCGAATTTTTCTTCATTCTTTTCCAGACACCTTCATCATCACCATAGATCACCATTGACGATCACCATAGATCACCATTCACCATCGATAGAGATCGATAGCAGGGATCGGCCATGAGCAACTACAAACTAAGTCGGCTTTGGGCCAGCTCTGTTCCAATTCTAACAACAAATTTACTGGAGAGTGGGATCGTTGATGCAAAGTTCAATAATGTTCTCACTCAAGTGGCTGTATCGGCGTTTGATAATTTCACCAATCCAGCATCATCAGCACAATCATCATTGGCGGAGAATCAAGAGGCATCCTCGTCAAGTCGTAGAAGGCGTCGAACTCGAACTCCAAAGATCAAAGGTCCAGACCCATCACATTCTCCAAACGACAGTAATAATGGCATCTCATCATCATCTGCACAAGCAGTAACACCCAATGATAACTTCTTTGAATTTCAACGAACACGTGGGTATCGTTTAGCAACCCCTTCTATATCCACTTGCGATGATGTACGTCAACTAGATGAAGAACACATTACAAACGCTGTCGTTCATTACTTGTTACAAGTTGGAAAGATTCATGATATTGACAAAAATTATAGTGCGAGTATAGCAAAATCACTTGCCAATCAACTACAATCATCTGGGGTGGGTCTCTCTATTGATTTATGGACCGCAGTTCAGAGAGGCAAAGGTGCATATCATGAATATCACGTGCATGAAGGAGTAATAGTTTCTGGGGTATATTACAGCAGCTGCCCCTTGGGTTGTGCTCCACTCGTACTGAAGAATCCCATTGGGGAAGGTATCAACATCGGTAATGATACAGAGTTAGACGAAGATGTCATTATTCATCCCAAAGAGGGCCAGCTAGTCTTATTTCCGCCATGGGTATCACACGGGGTACCTTTGGTCAACAAAATCCTGATCCATTTGATGTTAATTTACCGAGGGTATCGTGTGCATTCAATCTTACTGATAGACTGGCGTCGATTGGAGATCCATGGGATTAATGCAGTTGACAATCTTAGTTATTAATTACGGTCCTTCTAATGATATACCAAAATAACGCAGTTGGCAATCTTACTTGTAATCTTACTCAATAAGCTTCCGTTTCCTCTGTTTTTTTGCCTCTCTATCGTTGCCCTCTAACTGTTGGTCCATAATATTATACCAGTCAGTACCTTTTGCACACGACTCGTTTCTGTCTCGTCTTTTGTTGTGTTTGTTCTTTGTTGTCATTCCATCTTTGACAAAGTTGTACATGGACTCATCGTAGCTCACAAATTTGATGGCGTATGAGCCGTAGAAGTCATCATAATGAATCAAACGTTTTGCAAAGTCAAGATCAGATAGATCTTCATCATCAAGTCTCAGAGCTCTTGCTTTTGCTGCACTACTTGCCCTTTCACGACTTTCTGTATCAAGCCTATCCTCGCGCTCCTTTCCTTCATCGTTCGGTTCTGGCTCCTTATTGATAAAGCGAATCAAGCGAGTTGGCCCAGGTGGGCTTGGATCAGACTCGCATACTTCCGAAACTTGTTCTCGCCAACGTTCAATACTCGCGTGCCATAATCCATTTGGACTGTTTAACGACATCTGAATATCATGGATAATGCATTTTTTACTGTTCCAGGACACACAATGCGCACCGGTTGTCCCTTTTAGGTAGTCTAGGAGAATGTATTCTCCACAGTATTCCCAGCCAAGTGTGGATTGTTTGACATGACGCATGACAAAGACAGAAAAGGGAGTGGTCACAGGATCATATCCGTCTTCCCTGGGATACATTGTAACATGTCCTGATGGCTGCCCGGCATATTTTGGAGCACCACTGTATCAACACCAACGTATTATCGTAGCGACAAAAAGCGTTAGCGCACATGCTTCAGTTGCATAGTAAGTAGGACACATCTGAAATACTCACAAGTTCCACTGACAATTATAAGCCATCGCAAACCGTCCACCCATCCGGGCCAATCGTTTCTCAGGAAATTTCGAGTATAAATCGGAAGCTTGATTGCCCCCACCAAGTTTCATCATTCCGATTTTTGACTGACGAGCAAGCAGTACACGATCACCATAATTTCTACTGTTCTTAGCTTGTCGTCGCTCGAGATCATAGAATGTTGGCTCTTCCTTTACCACCAAAGCTTGGTTGTCTCCCTCTAACCCTTGGTTGTCTCCCTCTGACCCACTTTCCAATTCATCAAGGTCAGATACATCAGAGAACCTAGAATCCTCATCATTATTTTCATCAGCTTCAGAGAACCTAGATTGTTCATCTTCATCAGTTTCTTCTTCTTTTTTGAGATTTGTAATGTTGGGTTCAGATGTAGACTGTGAGAAACGAGAATACTCATCAGTATCATAACCAAAATCTTCACTCTTGGCATGGCTACAAGCAGGTTCGCTCTTCACTTTCATTGGAATTGGCGTCACTAGAACGCCAGAGGGCCTTGAACACTCTTTTTTGGCTACGGAAATTTGCGTATCATGTCCTCCCGACGGGACTTCGTCAATACCTCTACAGGATGATTTCACTTCATCAACATTACCAATACAAACATCAACAACTCTGCGACTGCGAAGATTGAACCACCCTTGACAACTGGGCACTGGACATGAAAATGGTCTAGTTGGGCTGAAGCATTTGGCGCCCACAATGCTATTGATACAATCAGCGCAGACATGTTGTTTACATGTTCCTTGAAAGGACTCCATGTCCATGTTGCGGTCAATGGGATGATGGCAATAATAGCATTCATTCTTCTCACATGATAGTGATAGCATTGAAGACGACATCATGGCACGCACAACAAAAACAAAGCTTCTCTAGATCTAGATATTAGCAGCCCACAATATGCTGTTTAGATTTAGATGAAGGGACACAGTTGCCGCGATCGTCTTTGGTTCAATAGAAATAGATAATAGATGTCGATTGGTCGATTGTCGATGTTGTCGATGCTCGATGCTCGATGCTCGATGCCCCGGGACATCTGACGACGCTTCGACGTACGACGCTTCGATTTGGATTATTTACCTA